>VZRL01002259.1:57505-102812 GCA_013397895.1 Origma solitaria
ACCGGGATAGGGGGGTGGGAGTGTCCTTGTGCAAGGGGCAGTGGGCGTGTATGGCGCGAGTGTGCACAGAGTGTCCTTGTGCAAAACACGGGGGGTGAGGGTCCCTGTGCGAGGGAAGGTGTTTGTGCAAAAAAGTGTGCACAGGGTGTCCTTGTGCGAAACACAGGGGGTGAGGGTCCCTGTGCAAGGGACAGTGTCTGTGCAAAATCAGTGTGCACAGTGTCCTTGTGCAAAACACGGGGGGAATGTGACTGTGCAAAGGACAGTGTTTGTGCAAAAAAATGTGCACGGAGTGTCCTTGGGCAAAACACGGGAATGTGACTCTGTGCAAGGGACAGTGTCTGTGGAAAATCAATGTGCGCAGAGTGTCCTTGTGCAAAACACGGGAATGTGGCTGTGTCTGTGCAAGGGACAGTGTCTGTGCAAAATCAATGTGCGCAGAGTGTCCTTGTGCAAAACACGGGAATGTGGCTGTGTCTGTGCAAGGGACAGTGTCTGTGCAAAATCAATGTGCACAGAGTGCCCTTGTGCAAAACACAGGGGTGAGGGTCCCTGTGCGAGGGACAGTGTCTGTGCAAAATCAGTGTGCGCAGAGTGTCCTTGTGCAAAACACAGGAATGTGACTGTCTCTGTGCGAGGGGCAGTGTTTGTGCAAAAAAATGTGCGCAAAGTGTCCTTGTGCGAAACACGGGGGGTGAGGGTCCCTGTGCAAGGGACAGTGTCTGTGCAAGATCAGTGTGCACAAAGTGTCCTTGTGCAAAACACGGGAATGTGACTGTGTCTGTGCAAGGGACAGTGTTTGTGCAAAATCAGTGTGCACAGTGTCCTTGTGCAAAACACGGGAATGTGGCTGTGTCTGTGCAACAGGCAGTGTTTGTGCAAAATCAATGTGCACAGGGTGTCCTTGTGCAAAACACGGAGGTGAATGTGACTGTGCAGGGGACAGTGTCTGTGCAAAATCAGTGTGCACAGTGTCCTTGTGCAAAACACGGGGGCTGGGATGGTCTTTGTGCAAGGGACAGTGTTTGTGCAAAATAAATGTGCACAGAGTGTCCTGGTGCAAAACATGGGGCGTGAGGGTCCCTGTGCAAGGGGCAGTGCTGGTGCAAAACAAGTGTGGACAGAGGAGTGTCCTTATGCAATGGGCAGTGCTTGTGAAAATCATGTCCACCCAGCCTGGCAGTGAGGGTGGTCACACTCAAATCCTTCCTTCCCGTGAACACTGGGCAACTGAGGGTTTGTGCCCCTTTTTTTTGGCCATTTTTGTAATGGAAGCAAAGCCATGAAACCCTGAGAAAGCAGAAATCCTGCCCCTGTTCCTCTCCCAGGATGGGAAAAGCAGGAGAAACACGGAGGAAAACACTAAACTCTAATTTCTTGTTTCACCCACGGTTGGAGAGTGGGTTCCCAGCTTCCCTCGGCACCCAACACCAAATAAGGGGATTGTGTTTCCTAAAATCCCATAGATTAAGGGATCATCGCACCCTGGGGTTGTGCTGCCCGGCTGGGATGCAGGGTTAGGAAATGGGATACCAGGAACATCAACACAACAGGACAGGGATGGAGACAAAGTGTACTCGGAGGTGGTGGCCACCGACACCACCACAGTGGCCATGTCCCGTTGGAAGACCCTTTGGAAAAGCAGCTGAGCAAGAAATACCAGAGCAGATGGGTCCAGGCTACACAAACCGCTGCTTTTCCCACCCCCTCCTTGTTTTTTCCTGGGTTTAATCGGGATCTGATGATTAAATTTCCTCTTCCTGGTGTTGGCTCCTCCTGCGCCCAGCGTGGCAGAAGGAGATGGAGTTTTGGCCGGGCTGAGACAAATGTGGGGTGACAGTGGGGTGGCTGCGACTCCTTGCGTGGCCAGACCCCATCCCCGGGGTCAGCTGGGACTTCCCAGCCTCATCCAAGCCTTTTCCTGGCTTCCCAGAACGAGCCCCACAGAACCACTTCAAAGCACCCTTGGGAGCTCTTTTCTGCGGTGTTATTTTGGCAGCTTTGGGGTTTCTCCAAGGCGAGCTCCCTGCAGCTGGATAACCCAGTTCTCTAATTGCAATGGGCCGTTTCCATCCTGTTTTGCCAGTGGAAATCGTTGGGATGGCACCTGGGCTGGGTGCTGCTGCCATCCGTGCCTTGACACCGAGCCTGGGGTGCTCCTGTCCCTCTGCTCCTGCAGGTGTTGTGCAAAATGCTCACTAAAATCAGTGTTTGAATGGCTGCTTTACTTCTCTTTTCCATCCCTGGTGTGATTCCTCGTCTTTTGGATAGTGGAAATTCCAAAATGACTCCTGGCTTGGGCTGGATCATCCCAGACTGGCACCTTGAGTGGCTTTGGGGACAAAGTGTCTTTTCCAATGGGCTGCAGGAGGTGTACAAGAATCTGCAGTTCCAGCTCAGCATCCTCATGATCCCTTGGGTAAAACGACATCTCCAGGTGGGAAAACTGTCCTGGAACTCCATTAAAAATCAGCAATTTGTGCTCCCACCCTGGGAGCAGCTTTCTGGTGCTGAGGATGCGCCTTGGGCACGTTGTTGGTGCCGAGCCTGGGATGGAGGGATGAGCATTCCATCTGCATCCATCCCTCTGTTTCGTGGGCATCTTGCAATGCCCAGGATCAGCTCAGAGCAAGAAAGGGGATTTTGGTCACAAAATCCATGGCATGGACCAAAATCCATGGCTAGAGAATGATCCTACAGCATCCTTCTGTGGGTGCTGGGTGCCCCTGGGCGCCTGCCTCCCACCCTCCCTGCCCTTCTCCCGCCTGCAGCCGCCTCCTGCTGCCACATTCCCTTTGCTCCCTCTGGGATGGAGCCAGGCACAGCGACAAAGACGTCCAGCCCACCTTTGGAATGGTGCCACTCTCATTTCCCCTGCCAGGAAGCGATACAGGGCAGCAATTAGACCTGGACAAAATGCCCTTAACGAGGCCAGGCTTTTCTATGGTGCTGGGAATTCATCTTGCAGGAATTCCATGGTAAAGTTCATTTCTCTATGCGTTCCCCTGTGGTGTTTCTCAGGCAAGAATCTAGGTGGAAATTGTTGGCCTGAACAGTTTTTAGGAAAAGGACTGGTCCAGGATAACAATCCCATGGCTCAGGTATATGAGTGCAGCCAGCTTTTTTTGGGACAGAAAAGCTCCATTTTGCTCTGATGCTGTTTTGGAAATCGCAGGCAGGAGCTGGATGCCCGGACCTGGGTCTGATGAGCCCCAAACCCAGCAACACCAATACCCTCACCAGAACTGGAGCTCAGGAGGATCATGGAACCACAGAATTGTGGAATGGTTTAGGCTGGAAGGATTGGAAGGTTGGACAACATCCCATCCCAACCCCCTGCCATGGGCAGGGATGCTCTTGGAGGCAGAGCAGTGGCTCAGCCATGAAGCCTGGGCTCCTGAAACCTTCCAGAAGGGAGCATTCCCAAAGCTGAGCCTCATAAAATCCACTTCCACATGGAATATAAGAAAAGCGCCGGTGGGAGTGCCCGAGCTCCGGGTTTGTTGCAGCCGGTTGCTACGCGCTGCAGGGAGCGCTTTTTCCATGATCCCGCAGTTTTGGTAGGGATCCAGTGAATCCCTTAGCCTGGATCATGCTATGGATGGCTTTCCGGAGCTGGGGAGGCGCGTACTTGGCTGCCAAGGTGCGTTTAATAACGCTTGGGTAGTACAGCACTCCCAGCAAACTCCCTGGGGTGAGCTCTTCCCAGGCCAATCTTCCCCTTGCTGTGAGTTAATTACAGCCCTGATGGTTAATGACGAAGGATAGGGATAACTGGCAGGGTTTGATGTCCCTCTTCTCCTATGGAAGCTGAGTTATTGATTCCTTCCTGGGAAGCAGCAGCTCTTTGTTTGCATCCCGAGGCAGGGATCGAGGCTCCGGAGCGTTGCTGCCACAGGCAGTGCTTCCAGGTGTTTGAGTGCTGCTTGCTCCAAGCTGCTCGGGGTTTAGGAGCTGGATAAAGCCAATAAATTCCAACAAGATTTATTTTGTAGGTATAACGTTCCCGCTTCAAAACCAATTACCCACAGAAGTGCCTCGTAAATGAGGCTCGCTGTGTTCGGAACTGGCAAACAAAGCACCGTCTTCCCTCTGCCAGGCTCCCCAAGTGGATTATTTCTGCTTCGTTTTCGGAATTCCATTACGCCGGGCTGATTTACTCCTCCGACACCCGTCTCCACAGGCATCCACCTGATCTCCTCTTGCAGCTGGAGCCTGGAGGATTTTTTCCTGTTCCATCCGTTGCAATGGCTGAAGGCAGCAATTCCCTACGTTACATTTTCAAGCCCAGCCTCTACTTTCGCTTTTCCTCGGACTCAGCAGAGAATTCCCAGCCATGCTCACCTGCAGCAGGAGAGTGTCCCCGGGATAACACAATTGGAATTGTTCAGCCTGGAGAAGAGAAGGCTCCTGGGGGCCTCATTGTGACCTTCCATTACCTGACAGAGCTACAAGAAAGATGGACAGAGACTGTTTCCAAGGCATGGAGGGACAGGACAAGGGAATGGCTTCCCACTGCCTGAGGGCAGCGACAGATAGGATATTTGGAAGGAATTGTTCCCTGTGAGGGTGGGGAGGCCCTGGCACAGGTGCCCAGAGAAGCTGTGGCTGCCCCTGGATCCCTGGCAGTGTCCAAGGCCAGGCTGGACAGGGCTTGGAGCAGCCTGGGACAGTGGGAGGTGTCCCTGCCCATGGCAGGGGTGGGATGAGCTTTAAAGTCTTTTCCAACCCAAACCATTCCATGATTCCATTATTCGTCACTCTGTGGCCACGTTGGTGCCAAAGGGGAAGGCAAGCTGTGGGAAGGGGGTCTGATATCACCCTGATCACTCTGGGATGGCGTTTGTGGAGTGACAGGAACACCCGGCCAGGTAACAACTGCTTCCCGCTAATAACAGGGATTAGGTTTTTAAGCCTGATGAGGAAGTGCACAGAGCAAAGGACAAAGCTTCCGGAGAGGCTTTTAATATCTTTGGCTGCCTGTCATGGAGTGAGAGACTGAATGAACAAAGGACAGCTGAGGGGTGGAGGGGAGAGGTGGAAGAGCTACAGGGACAGGTCTTGCACCTTCTCTGCCCCTCAGGATAAATCCTGCAGTGTCCTTCCACTGCTGCCCCCGGCTTTGCACACAGATCCTGCCCCCATCACATTCCCCACCCTTGCCAGGCTGCAAATCCCGCCTGCTGCTCACTCTGTCCTGTGGGAAGGGATGGATTTTGGGATGCTTTCCACCAGGCTCCCTCCTCCTGGAAGACTACTCCATAGAGCAAAGTCCTTTATTATAGCCTAAACCCTAGAATTCCAGGATAGTTTGAGTGGGAAGGGATCTTAAAGTTCACCCAGTGCCACCCCCTGCCATGGGCAGGGACACCTTCCACTGTCCCAGGCTGCTCCAAGCCCTGTCCAGCCTGGCCTTGGACACTGCCAGGGATCCAGGGGCAGCCACAGCTTCTCTGGGCACCTGTGCCAGGGCCTGCCCACCCTCACAGGGAACAATTCCTTCCCAAAATCCCATCTGTCCCTGCCCTCTGGCAGTGGAAAGCCATTCCCTGTGTCCTGTCCCTCCATCGCTTCTTCAAAGCCCCTCCCTCCTCAGCTGTCTTGGAGCCTCTTCAGGTATTTTTTCATAACCAAAATCATTTCTTTTAAGCCACCATTCCCTGTAAATCGCCCACTTAATTTTTCCTCGTCACCCTTTACAAGCCAAGGAATCCCTGTGCTCACCTCCCACCCTGCCTGGCCACTCACAACAGCAAGACCCACAACCCACGAGTTAACGCTGCCCTTCCCCATTTTCCTTTCCTCCCCACGTCCCGTCCCACAAAATAAAACAGCTTTTGTTCCCACTGGAGATTCTCCTGGCAACAGAACCATGGAAGCTGCAAAAAAAAAAAAAAAAAAAATTCCCAGACTCAATGACAGCTCTATCTAAAACCAGCCACCAGGATGAGACTGTTTTATCATCGTTAGGGGAGAGAGCGCAGGGCTAATGGGAACAGGGGAAACATTACTGGTTATGCTGGCTTCCCAGATGGATAAATATCCCTGCCTAGCAGAGGGGGGATGCAATTATTGATGTGTGGTTGTGAGCCTTGGAATGAGAGTGGGATGGCTCCGACCTCCACCCTCTGTGTACCAACAGATTCCGATTTTGGGATTTCTGCCCTCGGTGAAGAGGATCCAGCAGAGTTCTGTAGGTCTGGAAACGGCCCAAGGCTTGCAGGAGGGAGTTAGAGGAGCAGAAAGTCCTGTTTTTCAGCCAAGAATGCATTGTCTTTAGCTAAACATCCTCCTAGGCTGCCTTTCCGTGTCCCTCAGAGGCTCTGAGCAGCCCTTTCTCCACCACTTTTGGGCTGCTGGCTCCCACATTTTCCCTACACATCTAAAGATTCTCTGGGGCAAAGGCATGGGGAGGGAGCAAGAGCCATTTAATGGTGCTGCCAAGGAGTGCACGTTTATTTATTATGATCATTTATTCCCTTCCCTCAAATGACTGCCAGAGCCCTTCCACCTTCCAGACACCTCCGTGATAAAACGAGAGGGTTTCCTTCTTTAAACAGTGTAAGACACAATAATTCCCCATATTCAGTGACAAACAGCCTCGTTTGTGGCCATTGCTGAGCTCCTGCATTAATCACTGGGGTTAATTGAATTGATGACTGTGCTGGCTTGTGTTCAGAGCAGCTGCTTCACATCATTAGCCCTGTTTAACCAGAGGATCTGCCAGAAGTGGTCCTTTCCACCTGCACACAGCAGTGGGACACCCTGAGTGTCCTCAGCACACACCCATGTGGCTTGGGACAGTGACAGGCATTTGGAAGAGCCAGGTACAAACACAGGACATGCCCAAAACGAGCAGCATTCACTAGAGATCCATTCCAGGAATGTTGAGTGCAAGTGGCCCGGGATAAAAGCAGAGGATAGAAGTATCAGCACTCTCAGCTATCTGCTATCCACCTCATGAAGGGGCTCCGGAGCTGAAAGATAAGGGAAAAAATCAGAATTCCCTGCTTTTAGAGGCAGAGGGAAGTGGGAGAGAGGAATTAGACCAGGCTGGGCAGGGATTGGAGTGCCCTGGGATAGCGGAAGGTGTCCCTGCCCATGGCAGAGCGGTGGAACTGGATGGGCTTTAAGATCCCTTCCAGCCCAAACTATCCTGGGATTCTCCGATCATTCCCACTTTGCCTGTGTAGCACAGCAAGGGCACAGTGCTGGAATTTGCCAGCGTGCCCACAATTCAGGGTATTTCCAGTGATTTCAAGTGATCTCAAGCCCAGCTCGAAGGGCTCACACCTCTTTCACCCCAAAAGTGCACCAAGATTAAAGTGCAGACATTCATTACCAGCACAAGGGGGGCAAAGCAGTGATGCTGATGCTCAGATTTCCCTCGTTTCCCCTGGCAGGGTTTGAAATCCATAACCACACAAACCTTTCCCAGTTTCACCAGGCGTCCTGCAGCAGCCCCCAAGGACGAGAACATGGTGGCTGTTTTGCCCCACAGGTGCCAATCCCGGGGTTTTTCCACCCTGCCAAGGGCAAGGAGCATCCCGAGTGAGTTTTATCATCCTACAATGATGTTAAATGTCAGCTGCCAGGTACAACCCCACACACTGCCCTGCCTGTGGCTCTCCCAACAAAGCCTGGCTTGTCAGAAAGCTCTGCCTGGCTGAGATTTAAGCCCTCAGAGATAACCACTTGGCTGTTCCTTCCCTCAATGCCTCCCCTGGCCTGGTGGAACACACTTCCTTTCTGTGCCGCCGGATTTGCTTTTCAATGCCCCATTATGTCCCAAGGTCACGGCGGATCGAGGAGTTTGCTCGGCTGCCCCGCAAAGAAACCGAGTCACAAGAATTATTTTTTTTCCCCATTTAATAACTGCGTGTGCTGGGCCTGAATTGCTTTCTTTAAGCATGTGAAGGAGAGCAGCAAGCACTCCGCTCCGCATTTTTCTTGGCACTCCCTCTTTTCTAAGCCCATTATTCGCCCTCCTTTTCTCTGGCGAAGAAATGCCCAGTTCTCTTCTTTTCCAGCTGGCGAGTGCCAGGATCTCATTTAGTTCCCAGTGCCATGGGATTATTAGCATGGATGTTAAAAACCCCTCCCTGCAATAACAGTGGCCACCAACCCAAAAGCTGAGCGTGCCACCAGCACGAATGGCACGGTTCCCATTTAAAAAGTGGGAAAATCGGAGCGAGGTAGCATTTATCAGGCTGGTCATGTTGTGGTGGGCATCCTGTGGAAAAGATTTGGGATCTGTGTGGTCCATTCATGCCAAGGATGGAGCAGCAGATGGGAGCAGCAGGGCTTTGGGGCAAAATGTTGGTTTCTTTGAAGGCAGCAGTGAGATTCCTGCTGGCTTTGACCAGCAGCCATGGCATGGCCAGGGCTCTGCAGAGCTGCTGGCGGTCAGAGCCGGAGCTGGAGCCTGTCTGGTGGCGTCCCCTTGCCAGCCTCTTTGTACTATTAATTACGGCCATGAGTCTGCAGGCTTTCCAAGCTCTGTGGCTCCAGTTTGCTGTGTGGGAAGGCGCTGGGACGAGAGCTGAATTCCCCCTGCGCCGCTTCCAAACAGGTCCCGTGTTATTTATGCCTCTGACAACGCTCAGATCCATGCTGGGTGATGCCGGGGTTCTCACAAAGCACCCTCAGAGCAGCTTTTTTGTGGGACAGAGTGTTTAACGGGGTGCAGAAACCTTCTTCCCCCTGGACACGGCATTGCCGTTCCTGCCAAGGCTCCGGCTGCAAAGCCAAGCAGCCGGGCTGACCGGTTTTCCACCTGTGCATTTCTGGCAGATCTCCTGTCATAAAGCCAAGGGCGAGCAGTTCCTGGGTGCTGGCAGCCCCCACATATCCCTGGAAACCTCTCTGCAATCTTCCAAAGGGGAGGTTTATGCAATTCCTTCTCCGTTACAAACCTCACCTCCCGGGCTGTGAGTTTTCATCGCTTCTCTGCGCTGGTGAGTGCAGAAGGTGAGGTCCAAGACACCACACTTTCAAGGTTGGACTTGAGGACTTTGGAGGTCTTGCCCAGCTTTTGTGATTCTGTGGTTCTATTTACAATCAAATCTGACACGGGGATAAATACATCCTGGCAAAATTTTATATGGAAAAACATCTGTAAATGTCTCGGTGAGGAAAAAAAACTGCACGAGGTGCTCATACCTTATTAAATACCCAAAAACTCCCATCGAGGGAGATGTAAAAGTTATAAACATCCCCAAATCCATTGCTGGATGAGTTTTTTTGAGACTTTGAGAAATGGAAGGAGCAAGTAAACAAGCTGGGATTTTCCCCTGTGCATGCGGGAACGTCTCCAGCGCGGCGGAAAGCACGATCAATAATTGAGTGAGAAGCCACATGGCTCAGAGCTCTCACAAAGCACAGCCTGAGCATCCAATATTTATTTTCAAGCCTTAAATAATGCATTTGCAAATGCTTCTAACTGGATATTTTAAGGCAAACAAATTTATGTCATGAAAAGTTAATTGGCGAGAGCATCTCCGAAGGAAAATCACCAGCAACCACAGGAAACACCCCTCAGCTCCGCATCACATCGGTCCTGTTCTTCCTCGTAAATTAGGGGGCAATTCTGTAATTTCTAATTAAGGAATCATTTGCTATCAATTAGCCCGTGTAAGTAGATTTCACTCGTTCCCCAAGCTAAATCACTTAAGCCCTGGCATTTCCTCCTCGCTGCTGCAGTGCCGGCTGCCAGCGGGGTGGTGTGGGAATGGGAGGCAAGGGATGCTCCTGACACCCCTTTCCCGCGGGAGCTGGGTGGGGTGGGTCCATCCCATGGGTTCATTCACTCAGCAGGCATGGGGCAGCTGTTGTATGTACACAGGGAAAAAATCCCTCTTTACCCAGAGAGGTGGAATGGACTTTTTTCATCCAAGTGGCTCCCTTCCAGCTCGGAATATTCTTCAATTCCACGGTGGAATTTCCAAGGTATGGAGAGGAATATGGAGAGGAATATGTCCAGAGCAGTGGTGACAGAGGGGTCCTGGGGCTTGGACAAGTGGAAGTCTCACCATTAAGGACAACATGAGCTGGAGGTGAAGGCAATGAAGCACTGCTGCATCCCAAAGCACTGCTCGGCAATGGGCAGGAGCCCTGCAGGAACACCTTGGCCAGGCTGGCACATTCCCACAGGTGTTTGCTTCCATGCTGGCAGCAGATGAAGGCTTGGCTGTTAAATGCCCCATGGCTTTAACGCTGACACGTTCCCTCCCCACCTTGTCCTTCAGCTCCAGGGAATGAGTAAACACAGCCAGGGACACAAGGACCACAGCTTCCAGTTTTCCTGCCCCATCCTCATCCCACATGACAAACTTGGCCTCATAGCTGGCTGTCTTTCTGCAGCATCCCCAGCTTCCACGTCAGGCTTCTCCTTATGAAACCCAAAGAGATTAGATGAGATAAGAAAGGTTCATAACCTCTCATCACAGGACAAGATTTCTCATCTCCAGCCAGGCTCTCCTGCCTCTGATGTTTATTTGCCATTCAAGCCAGCATCCAGCAGGAGATGAATTGCCTCCACTGGGATTTCAGCTCAGTCTGATCAGAGGAAATTGGTTTTGACAGCTCTGTGATAGAAACACCTTGGGCCAAACTCACCCCTGGTTGAAGCTCTCTGGGGTCCCCGGGGCTGGATTTGGCTCTGGCTGGCTGGGAAAATTAAAACCAGGAATGAAAAGCCTGGAAACAGAGTAAGCTGGATCCAAAAGCAGGTAACAAGGGATGGCTTAGCCCACAACAGCCTTAGGAGCTTAAAGGGGACAGTGGGGAGAGAGGCAGAAGGAGGGAGAGGCTGGCTGTGGCTGCATGGATCAATGTGTGACATTGATGTTATCTCCTCTGGGGCTTTGGCTGGCACAAAAACAGCCTTAAAAATCAGAAACTAATCCCAAATGCTCCTGTGCAAAGCCTTGCTCCTCCAAGCTGACCTGGAAGAACCAGTGCTACCACTTCTGCAGGAGTTATTTCTTCCTGGGCCTTAGGAAGAACCAAGGTCATGGCGACACAGAGCCTGGAACATCCAAGTGCTGCTCCTCAATTCCTTTCTCATGGTAAAATATTTGGACTGAGGGAGGTTTTCCCACCCTGCACGACTTGCAGGAGGTGGGAGGAGTGGGGAAGCACAAATGTGCTTTTCATGCCTTGCTGCCCTCAGTTCAAAAGGCTTTCACCTCCCCAGGAGCACGTTCACCACTCCTATCTAGTCCCAGCAGCTCTCGTGCTTGTCAGGAGCTGGGACAAACAGGAAAGCATGGAATTACTTTGATCCCAGCCTTTAATACCTCAAGGCTTTATGTTCCTCTTGGATTGTGGGAGCTGGATGCTCGCAAGCCAAGCTCAAGGATTTTTCTTTGGATCCATAGCCTAGTTAAGTTATCAGGCCTATTTGGATCCAGCTCCACTGATCCAACCCTTCTCATTTGGGTCCAAATCCCTTTTTTCCTCCTTAGAGGGTGAGGAATGGGTGACACATAAACATTTTTAGACAAAATGCTCAGTTTTGCTTCGTGGCTTTATCTTCAAGTAGGACCACACAAGTGGTAGTAGGATCCTGTACCCCTGTCTCCATCCCAGCCCATCCCAGATGCATAACGGGGCTGTGGTAGTGGAAAAAGCAGCCTGGGTGTTGGAGCAGCTGGAATGAGATGGCGTTGCCACCGATATTTTTACAACACAAACTAAATTTGGGATGAAAACACCACTTTAAAAAGTTTATCAGGAATTACGTTCGAGCATCATAAAACTTGAGAAAAGCATAAATCTGACAGGAATTTATTGGTTACAAAAATACCCTCATCTTACTCTCCTTTTCATCCCTGTTTTTCTGTCCATAATTCACCCGCTCAGGCTTCATTAAAGACTCCAGTAAATCATTCCCAGGATCGGAAGCTCGCCAGTTTGCCTACAGCTTAATGGCACCATTCACTGGGCTCTTGTTTTCCTCATTTGCTTCACACTGCGTGAAAATACTCAAGTCTGACCTACTCAAAATCAGTGGGAGGAGCACAGATAATGGGAATGGGAAGTTTAGCCCTGGTCCATTCTGTAATTACCACAGTGAGGGCTCGTGGACTTTTAGGATATGCTTATTAAAACATATATTAACTGTTATTTGTTATATGTATATGTACTATGCCCAGAGAAGCTGTAGATGCTCCATGTGTGGAAGTGTTCCAGGCCAGGTTGGACAGTGCTTGGAACAACCTGGGATAGTGGAAGGTGTTCCTGCCCATGGCAGGGGACGAAATGGGGTGAACTTTGGGGTCCCTTCCAACCCAAACCACTCTGGGATGATTTTATACACGCTGACTTTGTCCTGAAAACTCCTGGCTCTTTGGTAGGCAGACCTGGTGTAACATGTACTGAGTGCATAAAACTCCACAGGGTTTTTCCCAATTTTTTGGGAGCGGGAGGACGGCTGACTGTGCAACCCCAAAGGAGATCCCAGTATCCTGTCATGGAATAAGGGCTCACACACAGACAAGGAATAGGAATGGCATCTCCGTGGGACTAAAGGTGTCCTGGTGCAAAGGAGAGCGAAGGGCTCTTCCTTCACTGGTTTACGAGAAGCTACCAAGAAAATCAGGATTGCTCCCCTTCCCTCCGTGGCAACGTGGCTCCAAAACTTTGTGGCCCGAAGGGGAGAAGTTGTGGCTACAGCTGGAGGCTGCTTCCTTTCTGCCCTTGTTCAGGTGCCTGCATAGCTCCTTATCCATGGATAAGGGCTGCCAGCCTCCATTTCTGCTACACCAGTGGCTTTCCAATGGCTCAAAGGGCAATTTTCAGTTTACAAACACTCACTCACCTCCCGATGGACCCTGAAACGGGGCACATTCATTGTTCAACGCACGTGGGCGGCCACAGGAATGCAGAAGAAATTGCAGCGTGGACCCAGGATCACGAAAACTCATTAATTCTTGGCTCCTTTGCAGCTGCACAGTCTGGACGCTTTTTGGTTCAATTTAATCTAATCTGGATTGGCAGTGCTGCCCCCGAGGAGGGGAGGATCACGAACAACTGTTCTCCCAACTCGGTTTGGATTGTGATGTGATTTCCCACAGCAGTGAGGGGAGGGATGAGAAGTCTTTTCCAAAGTGCTGTTAAAAATGATTGAGGACGTGAATTTGTGCCCAGCACCACTGAGCCCCGAGGTGCTCAGGTGAATCTGCTCTAATGACAGTAAAACTCCTTTTCCCAGAAGGGGCAGGTACTAATGTTGCTTGACAAGCAGTGAAGTTTTACAACTCACTGTAAAAGGAGGCACAGAGGTTGGTTTTTCCCCCCAAAAAAATCTCTGTCCGAACTTTCTACAGAGGGAGATATTCCCCTGGGCTCCATCCACATTTGTGCCTTAAATATACTTGTCCTTGAGGTATAGATTCCCCATCCATCCCTGAGTGCCCTGGACATGATCAGAGGCTCATTAGGCTTAAATTCCTAATGTGGACCAGAGCCAGGAGAGACACAAAGACTCATTTGGGATCCCCTCATCATGTCAGGAAAGGAAAGAAAGCATCAATCTGTTGTTTTGCCCTTGCCAGGAGCCCCTTTGCCTGCAGGCTCCGGGTTGCACTCTGCCTGCACAGAAAGGCCAAGGAATTTTGGGAGGCCGAATGGGATTTTCTCCTGCCAGCTATCCTCCTCATGCGGTTTTGGGGTGCTCCGGATGTGAAGAGTGTGTAGGAATTGAATGATCCTCAGAATGTATGAACAGGAAAAGGGCAGAGCAGAGCGAGGCCCCCATAGAGGGCGAACAGAGCCAGCAGCAGCCGTATCTGCACCATCCCTGCTCAGCGACTCCCTTTCTAATGCTAATATCCTGCGGAGAAACCCTGCCAAGGAATTGCTCGCATTCCTCCCTGCAACAACAAACCCACAAGAGCCAAAGCCCCGGCCCCCCACATTCATCCCGAGCCTGCGCTTGCTTCGCGCTCTGGGTTCTGCTGGCCGTGTTCCCTTCCTCTCCCAAAGTCACAGCCTGGCAGCCCAGCTCCTGCTGCAGCTTTGCCATGCAATTCTGAGCAGGCACTCCCATCCTCCTTTCCCACCGCATATCCCAGCTGCCCCCAGCCTCCCTTCCCCTCCACCTCACCTGCAAAGCCTCAAGCTGCCATTGGCCTGCAATTCCCGCAAGGAAAAAGGCTCGGAGGGGATTTCAGAGGTCTGAAGCAGGAGGAGGTCTGTGCCCTCCATTCCCAACGAGGCTGGGCTGATCAGCAAGGGCTGGGATAAGCCAAGGAGCAGCCTGGGAGCAGAGCAGAGACCCAGGCAAGCCAGAGCAGTGCACGGTTAGAATCACAGAATACCCCACAGCGATCATGCGGTCCAATCCCGGCCCTGCGCAGGCACCCCGACAATCCCACCCTGTGCCTGGGAGTGTTTTCCAAACGCTCCTGCAGCTCTGGCAGGACTGGGGCTTGGATTCAGTTGTGGCCACTTGGATGCAGCCCAGGTGGCACAGGAGGAAGGTGCCAGCATCACCCTTCATGGGAGCCCTGCCCTGGGGGGCTCCTCCTTCAGCTATCACTGCTTCCCACAATCAGCTAGGAGGGCCTGGGTTCCTTCCTGGCCAGCAATTAGCTGCAATTAACATGCAATTAGAGGGCTTCTATTCCGTTCTATCCAACCAGTGGGATTGGAGCCACCAACCATGGCAAACCCCAGGAGACTGCAAGCCTGGGGTGAAGCTCTTTTGCGAGTCCTACCAAATTCCAGCTCCTTATCCACAATTCCCTTCTCTAATTAGGGTCCAGACACACAAAGAGACTGAACATAGAGTGGCTACAGTGAAATCTCCCTTTAAATATGCCTGCTTTTCCACGAGGAGCCATTCCATGGTGGGCTGGAGCGTGCTCTGGGTTCAGATGAGTGAATTCCCACATGAGGGACAATTACAAGACGAGCCCATGAGGACAATGCCATGGCCTAGGAGTGAGAGTGAGACACTGCACGTGGGCGTTCCATTGTCGCTTGGTGGAAAAGCAGGAACAAAACCCAAGTCCTACTGAGCCTGTGTTCCTGTACAACCCCGAAAATAATTGTTCAGGAGGCAGATGAGAACATAAAGCAGAATGGAAACACTTTTATGTTGTTCAGGCACTTAATCCCAAGGAAGAGACCATTGACAGAGCATGGCAGGGTGCACGGGGCTTATCAGCCCCTCAATTTTCTTTGGCATCAGGGCCACAAACAAGAACAGAGCAGCACTGAGCCTCTGAAGTCCAGAAGAGGTCTCCTGGCTTTGGGAGGACTCTGTAAACATCAGGACAGACGCTATCTTAAAAGGCTCAATGCCTTTGATTATGTTCCCGTGACGAGTTTCCTCCATTTATTTTTGTCTCATCGTCTCTTAAGTCGGACTGTGCTGCCTGTAGAGAAGGTTGTGAACTGAAACACCACCGCAAGTTTCTTCTGATGGAGCCTGAGCTCCAGCAGAGAAATTGGCAGTTAGTTTGGATTTTGTCACTATTTCCAGCCAGAGGTTCAAAAGAGGATTTTTTTCCCAATGGCAGAGCTGTTGTGGCTCTGACAGTCCAAGGTCATGGGTAAGGCAAGGTCTGTGAGCAGAGCTGATATATTTTTTAACCCTGCAAAACCCCCAAGCCCCCAAAACTAAGCAAAAACTTTAGACAGGCTGGGCTTTTGCAGGATCTGTCTTACTATGAGGGCATAAAGTGTTCCAAATACATGACAGCAATTTCCAAAAAAGACTTTTAGATTTTAAAAAATTAGGGTGGAGATTGTTCCTTGTTCATATGACATCACAATCCAGGGCTTCCAGTGAACTTCAGGTAGGGTTGGGCACTCAGCAAGGCAATGTGAGATAACAACATCCACATGACTCTGATGATGGCCATGGGGCTTGTGGGCTGGATGGAGAAGGACCTGTAGGTTGGGAAAGTGTAGGACCTGTTATTTGGATGGTGTAGGACATGTAGGTTGGGTGGAGAAGAACCTGTAGGTTGGGAGAGTGGTGGACCTGTGGGTTGGATGGGGAAGGACCTATGGGCTGGGCAGAGGAGGATCGGTACGTTGGGATAGTGTTGGACCTCTAGGCTGAATGGAGAAGGATCTGTAGGTTAGGAAGGTGTTGGACCTGTGGGTTGGGTGGTGTTTGAGGTGTAGGTTGGGTGTAGAAGGAGGAGGATCTGTAGGTTGGGAGAGTGGTGGATCTGTGGGTTGGATGGAGGAGGATCTGTAGGTTGGGATGGTGTAGGACCTGTGGGTTGGATGAAGGATCTGTAGTTTGGGATTGTGACAAACCTGTGGGTTGGATGGAAGAGGATCTGTAGGTTGGGATGGTGTAGGACNGGGATGGTGTTGGACCTGTGGGCTGGATGAAGGATCTGTAGGTTGGGATGGCGTAAGGACCTGTGGGCTGGATGGAGAAGGATCTGTAGGTTGGGATGGTGTTGGACCTGTGGGCTGGATGAAGGATCTGTAGGTTGGGATGGCGTAAGGACCTGTGGGCTGGATGGAGAAGGATCTGTAGGTTGGGATGGTGTAGGACCTGTGGGCTGGATGGAGGAGGATCTGTAGGTTGGGATGGTTGTAGGACCTGTGAGTTGGATGAAGGATCTGTAGGTTGGGATGGTGACAGACCTGTGGGTTGGATGGAGGAGGATCTGTAGGTTGGGATGGTGACAGATCTGTGAGTTGGATGAAGGATCTGTAGGTTGGGATGGTGACAGACCTGTGGGCTTGATGGAGGAGGATCTGTAGGTTGGGGTGGTGTAGGACCTGTGGGCTGGATGGAGGATCTGTAGGTTGGGAAGACGTAGGACATACAGGTTGGCTGGAGAAGACCCTGCAGGTTGGGACAACGTTGTTGCTGCAGCTCTGGCTCTGTGCAGCTCGTTAACACTGCTTCAGGAGCTCCTGTGCTTTGCTGTGACCTCTCTGGGCCAGGTGACCTCTCTTGCAGCTCCTGTCCCACAGGGAGGCTGGGTTTGGCTGTGTGTCCCCAAGAGGAAATGTGTCCCCCACCCCAAGAGCAAGAGGACTGTCAACAGGGCCCTGCTGGTCCCATCACGTTCTCTCCAGATCGTGGCACAGTTCCCACTGACTTCAGGGAGAACGAGGACCCAGCCATTGTCCGACACCGTTGATATTTTCTGTGCCTGAGAGGAGCTATTTTTGGGTAAGGAAGGTCAAAGTCAGAGCAGGCACATGAGAGGAGGGTGGACAACTTCAAAGCTCAGCTCTGAAGTTGCCACAGGCAGGAACCCACGTGGAGACATCCAAGGCACCGCTGAGCAACCTCACTTTGAAGGACGATCCTGAACTCTGTTTTTGTGGTGGAAAGATCTTTCCAGAAGAAGGTTTCATAACGCCCCAGAAGGCCTCAGCCACTTGGCTTGTTCCTACTCTGCTGCAAGTTCAGCCCCATCTCCTCACCCCAGGCTGAGCATTGCCCCCTGCCTGCTCTGAGGATATTTGGGATATCAAAGCCATTAAACTGTTTCCCAAAGGAAGTCCCAGCCTGTCCGGCTGGCTCAGCCCCGGTACTTGTGATCTCTCGCGCTAATTAATGTTTGCCATTAACCACACACTTGATAAGTTAACAGAGGGAGGAAAATGTCCCTCGCAGCCATCAACCCCACAGTTGGGATGTCTGCTTGGCTGAGCCTTCTTTACTCCGTCCAAGGAATGATTATTAGGAACATAAATTTGCCTACAACATCAAAAGCCAGCCCTCCTCCCTCCCGTTTGCTATTGGCACCTGGATGGGTCACGGCGGCAATCCAAGGTTTCCAAAGGAGCCGGCAAGGCGGGAGGGAAGGGGGACGGGAAGCTGTTGCTGTTTCCCTTTGTTTCATTCAAGGGAGACGTCAAAGAAAAGTCGTTTCACTGAGGAGTGTCTGTCAGCTGTGAAGTGTTGATGTTCGGGGCAGGCGTGCCAAATACCTGCTAAAAAACCAGGGCTCAGTTTGTGAGGGCTGATCGTGGTGGAAACGGAAAGAAAACAGGGAGGACACGGAGCATCTTTCTTGGGTGGCAAAATTCCACGAACCTGTCCAGGATTTACCAGCAGCAGCCGACCTTTCTGCCTGTAAGACAAGCAGAAAAGCAAGTGAGAGCTCCTGTTAAGAGCTCTCAGTCACTTTTGTGCTGATGCGTTTAAGGTTTGGGCTCAAGAACCAGGACATTTTTCACTTTGGGGCTGTGGCAATTTGCTGGTTTGGCTCCCTTTTCTCTCCATTAACACTTGTGCCACTTGCTAGGCAAACAAAAACCCCCCGGCCATCCAACTTTACCCTCCCTCAGTGGGAAGCCATTCCCCCTTGTCCTGTCACTCCATGCCCATGTCCAAAGTCCCTCTCCAGCTCTCGGAACACCTTTAGGCAAGGTGAAGGCAAGGCCCTCTGAAGGCAAGGCCCTCTTCCAAAACCTCTCTGAGAGGCCTGGTGAGCAAGAGGATGGGGAAGGTGAAACTCTTCGGCTCCAGTAAGAGCTTGGCTGGTTTTGACCACGCTCCAGGGACAAATCCACTCTTCGTGGGCATCCTGACTTTGTCCTGGCTTTGGAAACGAAGAGCAAGCAAAGAGCTTTTGGGCTGTGGAAAAAAAAATTCTGATAGGCACAACTCTTGTTAGAAAACATGGAAAACTACTCAGCACAGAAGGGGTGTAATGGGGTTCCCCACCCCATATCTCAGCAGCCTCCCTGAGGGCTCTTTAATCCCATGGGACAACTCACATTCCTCGGTGATTTGCTGGGCTGTGGCATGGATTAGTTTCCTGAAGGATTCACATGCTTGTCAGTGGAGGTTTAGGAGCAGTTTCTTCTTTTATTGCATTTTTTCGCTTATTGTTCTTTACTCTGCTAATAAATAAGTGCATTCCAGGGGGCTGACATCATGTAAGGGAGAAGGAATGAAGGTAGGAAATGAAAACACAAAGGGAAGCACAGCCGCGGACAGAGGCATTGCTCCCTGGCTTATTTTGTGGCCGATTTCCCAAATTCCAGGCTCTTTCAGGATTATCTGTATCACAATTCAAGCAAACATCTTTGCATTTTGTGGGTATTGAGCAAGTAAGATCTCTCCTTCCCCCAAGGTCACAGCAAGCAAAGGTAAAAAATATAATTGAATAAAATATTCTTTCTATTACTTAATAAAATTTTTAAGTATCGAATAACAAATAATGGAATTTCTTGGGAGACATCAGTGCTCCATTTCTGTCTTTGGTAAGGAGGGATGGAGAGCTGGCATCAGCTCTCAATTCCAGCATCTCTGATGTACAAACCTGGGTTTAGTTGTAACCCAAAAAAAGGGAAACTTTTAGAAATCAAGGCTGTTTGGAAATCCTAACAGACTGCAGAATGGAGGGCAGGTGTATTTGAGCTTAAATTAAGAAGTATTCTATGGCTTTTTTCCATGGAAAAGTCCTTTACCAGCGTGTGGAGAAGTGAACCACCACCTTCCTAGAGGTTGGAGATTAAGCTCCAAATGAGTTTATAAAACAAGGTAAACTCCCTTGCTCCAGGGCATGAACCAGTGAAGACCTGGAAGAAACCTCAGCACAGTCATTCCCTGCCTGCCTGCTTCCAAGATTTTTATCCCTTTTTTGCAGGCTGGCGGTGCCAACAAGCTCCGGGGATTGAAGAGATATCAAACTATGGATTATTGTGTGTCCATTTCTAAAGATTCCTCGGAAAGGCTCGTGGAAAACCACACTTCACTGAATTTTTTGTCTGCTGCTCCTCTCATGTGTCAGCTAATGAGCTGCCATGGTCCCAGAACAGGGCCAGGCACGGTTTTATTTCAGTTAAATGGGACGTGAGAGCAGCGTGCTGGCACCTCCACATCCAAACCAACAGCAAGGTATTGATTACTGAAGGAAATCAATTCAGTTCGGGCCTCAAATTGGCAGTGCATTGAAGCCTCTAAGAGCAGCAGGGTTATTCCTAAACTGAAAAGGAGGTGAAGGCTTAATTACGTGGCTGAATCAAGGGCTGCCAGCGTGGAGAACTCGGGTGTTAAATGTCAGCATGGAGGCAGATTCCTATGGCCGGTTACAAATCACTGGGATTTATAATCACTTTATATTCCAGGAATGCTGACAGCTTTAAATATAGCGCCGTGGCTGTGATAAATTGCTGGCATTTTTCTCTCGTTAGCCCTTTGTAACTAAATTTAAGGTATCCATTTCAGCGTGATCCAATTATGGAAGCGTAATCGGGAACGGCTCCCCATGCAAGAGGCCACATCTATTTTTGTCTGCGAAGCTTAAGTCTGCATTTCTGAGCTCATGATTTATGGCAGGCTTTAAATTAATAACAAGGCATCCATCCACAGGCAAATATTTGTATTTGGAGAGCCATTCAGGCCCCAGCCAAGGCTCACCGAGCAGCCAAGGATCAGTTACAACAATGCCCACACAGATTCTATTTCAAACATCACCTGGCCTTGCATAATTAGCATCAGCTCCTCCTTGCTAATGAGAGTCTGAAATTAATGGCATGTCAGCCAAAACTATTGAACTTCTAAAGATTCATTCCTGAGACCAAAAAAAAGGCCATATTTCAGCTAAACTTCTGCCGGGCCGCACCCTCGCCTCCGTTGCTGATGGATAAATTTCCATAAAGGTTTCCAGTGACAGAATGCAGGTGTCCTGCAGGCCTTGTGGGATCAAGCAGGCAGCTGAGCAGGCACAGATGTGACCCCACACACAGAGCCCAGGGGGTGCAAAGCTGGGAGGGAGAGGGATAAATCCTCCCCACACTGTTCCCTAGCAAAGCCGTGAGTCTGGGGACATTTTGAGCTATCACTTCTCCTGCATTAATCCATGGAAAACACACTGATTTCCTCTGGAAAGTGCGTGGAGACCTGCTGGTGGCAGAAGCCAAGATCCAAGCGCTGTTGCCATGGTCAGAGTTGAAGAAACCTCCTGCAATTAGTCCTGCCTAGAGCAGCTTGTCCTGGAGACAAGGATTTATTTATTTTTAAGCAGTTGGGGCTGTTGCAGCTTCAGGTTACCTGTGGAAATTGCAGCTCAATTTTCTTTCTCTCAAGTCACCATGGAATGGTTTGGGTTGGAAGGGACCCGTAAAGGAGTTGGAAGATGCCACGAGGAATCACATTAATATCTGTGGATAACCTTCCCTGCTTGGCTTTGTGAGTAGAGGGTTGTGTTGCCTACTTGGTGATCAGATACTAGGAAAAAAATTCTTCATGGAAAGGGTTGTGAATCCCTGGCACAGCTGCCCAGGGAGGGCAGTGGTGGAGTCCCCATCCCTGGAGGGATTTAAAACACGTGTGGATGTGGCACTTGGGGACATGGGTTAGTGGTGGCCTTGGCAGTGCTGGGGGAATGGTTGGGCTTGATCTCAGAGGGCTCCTCCAACTGAGATGTCTGGAATTGTCTGAGCTGGGCTCCTCCTATGGCTGAGAGCAGGACAGAAGGCCTGAAGATGCCCCCAGACCCATCTGTCCCAAAGGAGACACAGGACAAGTGCTTGCTGAGTGCCCCCACCACATCAGGGCAGCACAGGGAGCAGGATCTGGGTGTCCCACGCTGATCCCTGTGCCATCCTTCCTCACAAACTGTCCATCTACTCCATGGCTTTGCTCAGCCTCCAGCTGGACTAAAGCTCCTGGTGCTCACAGCAGCCCGGGCAGCAGCTTTTATTATCCCTGCAATTAAGTTCAGCTTATTCCTCCTTAATCCAGGCCTCTAAATCCCAAAGAACCCCGACAAAAGCACAGAGCTCTTCGTGGCCAGGGAAGGAGGGAGGCATTGGATGCAGTCCAAGGTGTGTTTGGAGTTGAGGTGGGAAATTTCCCTGGGCTGGGAGGTAATTGCTGGTTCCCAGGCTGGAATGTGCCTGCAGGTGAGTGCAGGGGGCTCAGCTGTGCTGCTGCCTGGGACCATGGCACGGAGCCACAGCAGCCCCGCTGCTCAGGCTGCCGGATCCAGCCCAGTTCCGTGCCACTCCGACCTCCAAACACCTCACCAGGGCTTCAGCCGTCAGTGCCCACATGAGGAGTCACCTCACAGAGCCCTGCAGCTCCTCCTCCAGCATCCCCAGCCAGCCCCCAGAGGCTCTGACCCCCTCTTTTTGCTGTCAGCGGCATGCCCAGCATGAGTTTGGATGTGCCCAGAGCCACTGGGATGCCAGATTTAACTCCTGAGGACCCACATGAGATAGGCACAGCTCCACGTCAGTGCTGCCAGCCCCATCCCCCCATCACTGGTGGACATTCTTATCAGAAATTAAGTTAATGATGCTTTGAATCACATCTGCATGCTCCTCTCCGCTGGCTTGGGACCATGGAAGAGTTCATCCTCTTTATTCCTGCTTTTTCTCTGGGAACGACCAACTTCCTTTAAGATATTTTTACATGTCTACATGGCAGGAGGTGCTTTGGGAAAAATGATGTAATCCATGGAGGTCCTGCCTTGTTTGCCTGGCAGCCCATCAGGAATCTGGGCACCACACAGCCTTAGCTGAGCCTGTCCAGGCTCTCCAGGCTGCAGCAGAGATCCATTAAGTGGTGAGTGGCACTGGCAGCCTGGCAGCCAGAGTGGAAAGCTGAGTTTAGCAGGGAAGGACAGCGAGGCTGAGAGTGACTGGGATCATATGGAATCACAGAATCCCAGACTGGGTTGGGTTGGAAGGGACCTCAAAGCTCATCTCGTCCCACCCCCTGCCACAGGCAGGGACACCTTCCACTATCCCAGGGTGTTCCCAGCCCTGTCCAACCTGCTCTAGACTGGATATTATAGAAAATTTCTCCTCTGAAAGGGTGATCAAGCCCTGGCACAGCTGCCCAGGGCAGTAGTCGAGCCTCCATCCCTGGAGGGATATAAAGCCACATGAATGTGGCACTTGGGGACAGGGGTTGGTGGTGGGCCTGGCAGTGCTGGGGGAAAGGCTGAACTCTGGTCTTAGAGGGTTTTTCCAGCCTTAATGATCCTGGGATTCTATGATTACAGGGCTCTGCCCTGCTCTGAGCTCATGACCCTCAGCACCCATCAGAGTGAGACAACAGCAGTGCTGAAAGCCTCCAGCCTGGCTTAGATGCTCCATGAAGAAGGGATTGCTAGCAGATCCCAGCCTGGCTTGGATGCTCCATGAGGAAGGGATTGCCAGCAGATCCCAGCCTGCCTGGTGGCTGTGTCACATCCTCTATGGAGGAGCACATCCTTGAGGCACCTGGAGACACTGTCCTGCCCTCCAATGCTCAGCTCCTGCACCTTTCATCACTCAAAGCCTGCTCTGAGGTGTCCTGCACCTGGGAAAACTCAGGAGAGCCCTGTGTTCCCAGAGATCCTGGGGCCAGCACTTCTGGGGAGTGCTGCATTTCCTTCTCGCTGAGTTTCACCCTCTGCAGGGAAGGGTTACATCATTTCGGCCAGGCAGGGAGTTTATCCAGAGTCTGGGAAAGACTTCCCTGCTCCGAAATGCAGCTCGGTGGTGGGAAGGGACCCATTTGCCCAGAATTCCATCCCTGACTGCAAAGCAGGGGCAGCACTGCCCTGGGGTGTCCCCAGCTGACCCCAATCCGTTGGATATAATTCATTAATCACTCCTCACTGCTTATTAACATCATTAATGCAGCAGAGCCCGTCAGTCTTCACCCCTTCACCCTCCATCTGCTCACGGATTGCTCCCTGCTTTTCGCACTGCCTCATTCCCGCGGCGCTGAACCGAATGTTCCTCCCTCCCCTCCTTTCTCACCCCGTCTGGTGACAGCCCCACAGCCCCAGTCTGGTCTGCATCAAGGTCAAAATTATCTGACAGACTTGAAAAGATGGGTGAGCCTTTGCTACAAGGCAGCCTGGCTCTGGGTGGGGAGGGACAGATGACAGCAGCAATTTGTTTCTTCCACTCTGAAAACTGAAATATAGGAGTTTTTCCTAGGTTTTTTTTTTCCTGAGGTGTTCCTGGGGTGATGTTTTCCCTCTCCAGCTTGTTTGAGGGTTCAGCAGCAGTAGGCAGAAGCTCGTTTGGTGGCACTACCCTGATTTCTAATGGATCCATCCCTCGTGAAAAGTCACATTAAACAAAGTGTGATGTTTTTCCTTCCCCGTAAGGATGAACCGAGGCCTTCTCACCTCTGCCCAGAGCCTAAACTCAGCGGCACTGAAAGAATGTGCCCAGACAAGCTGCAAACTTTGCAGAGCTGATATTAAAGAGAGAAAAACCAAAGAACACCTGAAGGCAGGAGAAATCCCACAGCTCCCTGACTCCGGGGCACGGGCAGCGGCTTGGAGCTGCAGTGCTGAGCCCCGCTGTGATTTTCAAATAGCTCATTTATTCTGTCCTCACTGACTGCTCGGCTCTGCAATTATTTGTCCTTGCTTTTCCCAGCTCAGGACACGTAGCCTTTGCTTTTCCCCCCTCACAAATCCTGCTGTGCAAAGGGCAGAACAAGCCCTGGCAGCAGGGACGGGTGTTGCAAGAAATCCAAGGCTTCAGGGGGGCATTTCCAAAGCTCTGCCTGCTTCTAAAATGGTCTTTTTTCCTGACCCTTTGTGGCTCCTGGTTGGACAAACCACCCCATAAAACTCAGGGCACCGCTCCAAGGCAGTCTGCAGCACAGACCCAGCCTGGGCTTAATTTTCAACTTGCAAAGTGAGGAAGCAGGAAAAATCACTGAACCCTTTCCTTTGCGGAGGGGATTTCCCACAGACACAGCTCAGGCTCCTGCTGGAGCCCAAGTGAAGCCCTGCTGAAGGCATCCCAGGGCACCTGCAGCAGAGCCAAGCAGGTTTGCAAGGACTGGGGAAGAGCAGGGATTCATCAGCACTGGCTCTTCCCTGCTCAGGGGTGCCAATCCTTCCCTGCTGCACACTCGGAGTGTTGAATTTGGCCAGGGGAGCATTTATGAGACAGCCCCAGGGCTCCGTGATGAGATGATGCATGAATGGTGATAACCCAGGCCAGTTCCATGGAATGGGGCCAAAGGAGCCCTTCCAGGAGAAGCTTGACCTTGAATGTGGGCTGAGACAACGCCACGAGAGTTCACATTGCCCTCTCCTCATAATAAAAAAAAACAACTTCCTAATAAACAGCAGCCTCAAGGAAAAAAAAAACCCACAGAATCATTTCTACCCCAAGATTCCCCATGGTTCAGTAATCCCAGCATCAAGAAAGATTTTGGTGATATTTAATTTTGGAATAACATCTGCCCCTGGGGACCAAACCCTTTCTAACTGCTACAGCAACAGCAGTATTCCAGCAAATCTAACCCTGATAAAATCCCAGCTTCCCTGGCATCTGGACAGTTGGGGGGGCAAAAACCCAGCAGATGCAGAAAGCAAGCAATCAGGGCAGAGTTTATTTTAATAAACTCTTGTGACTGCAATAATCTCAGCTCTGATTAGCACTGGAGATTAAAAAATGTAAATATTTACCAGAACATCTTCAATATCCTCGTGGAGTTGAAAGGGCAGTTTGTGTGTGCAGCGTGTCAGAACTACTTGCTCCAGCGAACTCTCTCAGACAACTGTGGAATTATGCAAAGAGCTTTGGCATAATTAATTATATTCATTACAAAGCCAAAATATTGGAGTTTTATTTGCTTTCTGTTCCAGCTCTGAGCTCTCTCTGCTTTCTGCCTCTTGTGTGAGACTCAGACGGCTCCTTTAACAAAAGCTGTGATTCCCACTTGGCTCGCGGAGCTGCATTTAATGAAAACTAACAAGTTGCATGATGCCTGCAGTAAATTTGGGCTGCCAGACCTCCTCTGAGTCCCTTCAGGAGGGATGTCTGTGCTTCTCCTTCATTTCAGCAGCCGAGAGAAGCTGTGGCTGCCCCATGCCTGGAAGTGTCCAAGGTTGGACAGGGCTTGGAGCAACCTGGAATAGGGTGAAGGTATCCCTGCCCATGGCATGGGGGTGGAGTGAGATGAGCTTTCAGGTCCCTTCCAAGTGAAACCATTCCATGATTCCACGCTTTTTGCAGGCCTCCATCCCCCCAGCACAGAGCGTGACTTGCTCTGCTGCGGGGGAACATCTGCCCTGTGTTGCTGGTGACACTGGTTCCCAGTCAGCTCTGGATGCAGCACATCAAAAGCAAACCAGTGGCCTGGCTCCTTCCCCAGCTTGCCAGGCACCTTGTTAGGAGAGGCTTCAAGCTGCTCTTAATTACCAGAGGTGCTGTGAATGGGCTGGAGCCTGTCCTGCCCTCACTAATAGGATTACATCCCAATTAACTCGCCCCGGGCATGGAGCCTGCTGTGTGCGGCTGCGTTTGGGGTAGGCTGGAAATTTGAGGTGAGGCACAAGGAGCAGTCTCTCCCTGCTGACACATTCCCATCCCCTGCTGTCTTCCCACCTTTCTGCTCTGCTCCCATCTTTCTGCCTTGATCCCACCACGCACAGTTCCCAGTTTTGGTACTGAGCACAAGCAGGGGATAGAGACACCACCGGTGCCACCTGCCCTTTGGTCCAGGTCTCAAACGCACCTTCCGGGGCCGTTCACCCCCACCCAGGATGGAGGGCTTGGACTTGCTGCTTTTGCTGCTTGGATCACTCTGGATGCTGGATCCAGCCTGGGTACACAGCACACATGGAGATAACGGAGCAAAAAGCATCACTCCTCTGCCCTGAACCCAAATTTTCTCTTCCTCGCCCCCCTTGTCCTCCCGTGCCTCAGTCCGGCTATGCCAGGTTTAAAATCTCTGTGGGATTAGGTCTGCTGCTGATGGAGAAACCCCATTGCTGGACTAAGGAGGAATGAAAGCTGTGCACTGAGGGAGTGATGTGGAAAAATAAAGCCAAAGAGGCTTTTTAATGCTTCAAAAAGACTGGCAGATGCCATGGGCATGGGTGAGGGGAAGGAGGGAAGCTTTCCTCCCTTCCAGAGGGTGAGAAATGCCAGCAAGGGCCTTTCCTGGACACAGGGTCAATCCAACCTTGTAATTGTGGTTGGTAAATCATGCAGTGAACAAAGCTGTGGTGCTGAGTTTGGGCAGGAATGCCTCTTTGCTTTCCGTGCCTCCAATGAAGGTGAAATCCTTGCTTTTTGGGGCAGCAAGATGCAGGCCTCGTGCCACGGCCTTGCTCTTACAGAGTGAGTGTGAAAATTGAGTCAGGCAGATGGGATGCAATCCTTAATAAGTGGTAAAAGCCAGCGGCTGGCTGGGTTTAGGAGGCAGAAACCACAGCTGAGGGGCAGCGCTGCAAATCCTCCTGCTGAAGATCCCACCACCTGCAAAGAGCAGGGCTGGCGGGGATTCAGAGAGAGAGGAGGAACCGCCACCTCCTCCTGACATCCTCAATGCATCAAGAAAGATCCTTGGAAATACATATATTTTTTTTGAATACATAAAAATCTGGTTTGAGTTGAGCTCTTTTCCAGGCAAGCAAGGCACGCAGAGCTCTCTGAAGAGGCCGAGCACGCAGAGTTCACAGCATCACTGCTGAAAACGTGGGGTTTGCTGTCAGAAGCAAGGAACCGAGTGGGATTTTTTGACCTGCTCCGTGCCTGGATCTCTTCCCACTCCAAGCCCTGGGCCGAGCCTCGCAGCGAGCCAAGCCCTTTGATTTGGCAGACGTGCTCGGGCCAGGGCTGCCTTTCAAGCAGTGCAGAGCTGCTAAAAAGAAAACACCCAGGCCCACAGTCCAGCAGGGGCAGCTGCTCTGACGGCACTCGGGAGGGACAATGAGGAATCCGCAGGCCTTCCCTTCCCCCAAGGCGGCCGAGGGAGGGAAAGGCCCGGACAGCGCTCCGGGCAAACGGAGGGGAGCTGCGGAGCTGTCCCCAGGCCGAGCCCTCGAACAATGGGGCCCAGAGGGAAATGGAAAAGCAAATATTAATGTTTGGCCATTCGCACAGCCCCGGAGAAAAGAGAACAATGCCTTCGCTTGGACACCTCCTTGATGTCTTCCTCCTCCTCCTCCCCTCGTGCTCTGAAATGTCATCTCGGGAGCTGGGATTTTTTTGGACGGAGCAAGGGAGAGCTGCCTGCTGGCCACAGGGAAGGATTGCTCCATTATTAACCTATTTCTGCGGCCCCTCCTCACAGTCAGGGTCCTCCTCCACATGAAGCACAAACCAGAAGCACAGAAGGAGCTTGGCAGTGAATGCCA
This sequence comes from Origma solitaria, assembly GCA_013397895.1. Lineage (NCBI taxonomy): Eukaryota > Metazoa > Chordata > Aves > Passeriformes > Acanthizidae > Origma > Origma solitaria. Next base: position 85,567 of record VZRL01002259.1, read on the forward strand.
TCAGCTGGGCGAGAGCAGCGCTTAGCCGGGGAAACACAGGCACCCAGCTCCTCTTAAACCTGGCAGAAAGGGTGAGCAGAATCCCAGGGACCAACAAACTGGGGATATCCCTGTGGGGAGAGGAGGAGATGAGGTCCTGGCTTTTTATTTACTTTATCCCTCCTATGGGGACAGGTTGGGAGAGCTGGGGGTGTTCAGCTGGAGAAGAGCAGGCTCTGGGAAGACCTCAGAGCCCTTCCAGTGCCTAATGGGGCTCCAGGAGAGCTGGAGAGGGACTGGGGACAAGGGATGGAGGGACAGGATAAGAGGGAATAATAACTTCCCACTGCCAGAGGGCAGGGACAGATGGGATATTGGGAAGGAATTGTTCCCTGTCAGGTTGGGAGGCCCTGGCACAGGTGCCCAGAGAAGCTGTGGCTGCCCCTGGATCCCTGGCAGTGTCCAAGGCCAGGCTGGACAGGGCTTGGAGCCCTGTGGAAGGTGTCCCTGCCCATGGTGGGGGTGGCACTGGATGGGCTTTAAGGTCATTCCGACCCAAACCATTCTGTGAGGACAATGCCTCTCCTGGCTGCACCAACACTCCCTGGAAGGATCTGTCAGGCAGGCAGGTAACCAGAAATTGCCATGGAAATACAGACCAGCCTTGGGCCCCCTCAGGCTCAGAGTTGGGGAGAGAAAAGCTCCTGCTCCTTCTGTTCCTGCTCAAAGCTGTGCAGGTCACACTGAAACACAGCTGGGCTCTTCTCCTGGCCTAATTGTTCCAGAGGCAAAGGAGAGCAAGGAGAAGAGAAGGGAGGAGCCCTTGTGCTCGGTCATTCGATGGGGAGGTTGCCACGGAAACCGCAGCAAAATTAAAGCCTCCCTCTCCGAGCTGGGCTGCAGCATCTGGGCCCGGTTCTACAGCCAGGGGTCCTCTCGGGATGAGGCTGTTCCAGCAGCGTGACCCTGCCTGGGGAGGGATGTGCCATGGATGAATGTTTGTCGTCTCCAAACAGCAGCAGTTTTGGAGGCTGAGCAGCAGCCACAGCCCTCCTGCCCTGCCCTTTAGTCCCTCTCCTGCAGGGATAATGGCTGGTGGCCTCCCAGGACACAGAGCTGTGGGATAAGAGGATGGTTAATGCTGGGAAAACCTCCCAGATCACCAAGTCTGACCTTTAACCAATGCCCAGTGAATGGCCACGTCTGCTCATTTGTGAGCATTGCAGCTGTGGTGACTCCAGCACTGCCCCAAAGCCTGACTGCTCCTTCAGTGAAGAAATTCCTCCTAATATCCCACCCAAACCTCCTCTGAAGCAGCCTGAGGCCGTTTCCCCTCATCCTAATGGTAGTTTTTCCTGGGAGAAGAGCCCAGAGAGGGGCTGGGATGTGCACAGGTATCTCTGCTTCCTCATAACACACTGGGTTTGAGCCCTTCTGTCTGGCACAGAAGGAATCTCTTAAAAAAGAATTGTTTTTTCCTTCCTTCTCACAGACGTAGCCGAAAGCTCAGGTTTGTGCTGGTTTTTTCTTTTAATAAACCTCCCAGCATGGGATGAATCACTGTTTTATCATTCCATCTCTCACATTCTTCCCCCAAATGGCACAAGATAAGTTGTAACTTATTAAAATCAGAGGAATAGACTGAAAAGCCTCACCGGCAGTGAGGATTGGGTTTTTTTTTTCTTCCCCCTGCATAGCAGCCAGTAAATTATGCTCTACACTGTAACGGAGCAGGTTCATTAAATTGTACCTCTTTGATGTTATCTCTTGGGCTGAGCTGCGGGAAAGTCTGGGGAAACACGTGACACTTCTGGGGGAAAACACTTGTTTTGTTCATTAGTATGCATTAAAGCCCGGCTGCCTGGGAGCCAGGCATCACCAAGTCAATAAAGCAGCTCTGATTTCAGGTGAAAAGCAATATCCACCCTAACAAGTCAGCTGTGAGCCACCCTCCAGCTCAGGTTTTTTTGCAGAGGCCTCCAGCAATAAGCCCCGTGGCCAAGTGCTGCAGCCCGGGGGCAAAAATGCATCCCACCAGCACTGTATGACACAGAGCTGCACGTGCCCTCTCAGGGAAGCCCTGGAGTGAGGATGCTGTGGTGGGAATAATGTGGTGGCACACCAAGGGGAAGGGACTGGCCACCTCCTGAAAGGTCAGGGCAAGGCTGGATTGAGAAATGATGTCTTTGGTGCAAAGAGTTCAGAGAAAAATGCTGCAAACCAACTCCTTCCACTGCTTCCTGAGCCACGGAAAGGAGCTCTCCTTAGAATTGAGGCAGACACAGGCACTAAAGGATCCTGATTTCATATGGATGGGAGTGTTAGCATTTAAAAAAACCAGCCTAAATCCCACTGATACTCATTACAGTGGAGAAGTCTGATCTCACTGTGAAATAATTGAACTTGTCTCCTGATATCTCAATTCCAGAGCAGGGTGGGGAGAAAAGCTGGAGCTGTCTGTGATGAGCAGCTCCAGCCTTCCCTGCTCCTGGTCAAAACCAGAGGAGGGGTAATTTTTAATGACACGGTGCAGGTAGATGAGATAATTTAGCTCAAATGGGGAAGGTGGCGAGGAGAGGAGCTCAGAGGATCAGCACCTTGGGTGAAATTCTCACCTGGGAAAGGTGAGGGGACAGGGGAAGGTCCTGTGAGAGAGACCAAGGGGGCACAAGTGGTGGGAGAGGCAAATGGGGAATGATGAGACTCTTTCCCAGTGCACACCCAGGGTGCAGGGTGTGGATGGGGCTGACATTCCCCCCCCAAAACACTGCTCAGTTCCAGCGTGCCTCCTCTTTTCCCAGAAAATTCAGAGCGCCGCTGGGATATGTTCTCTGATGGATATCTTTCATGCCTGCAAAACACTGCAGACTGCTTCAATAACAAACATGAAAAAAAGGCAGTTCGATTACCATTCCCCACTCTTTATGTAACAATTTATTTTGCAGCCTGATTGCCAGCAGCAGAGGCAATTTTACCATCAGCTTTACAGAGTCTCCCTGCTGGAAAAAAAGTAAAAAACAACAGCAAAAAGAACATTACGGGGTCGCACGGTCAAGTGCTCAGATATTAAATTGTGCTGAGGCAGAGCTTGCCTCCAGCAGCAGAATTCTGGGAGTTTTAAGTGGATCCTCAACATTTCACAGGAGCAGAGACAGGAAGGTGGTGGCAGCACTCCCATCCCTCCCCAGGCCCCTTCCCAAAAAAGCTTTGCCCTTTCCCTGCCCTGATTTCTGCAGGACCCTGGAGGTCGCTGCACCTTTCGGGCACAAGCCCATCACGCATCCCATGGAAAATATGGAAAAAGCACGTATCCAGAGCTGGAAAACTGCTGAAGCCTGGAAGATTTGAAATGAATGTGGAGAGCAGCAAGTGGAGATGATGTGGCTGATCCTCACGGGAGAAGGGTGATGGCTGTAGTCAGGCTGAACTCGCTTCCCTGGGAAAAGCTCGGATCCAGGAACAGCTTTTCTGCCTCTCCGAGTGTGCTGTCCGAAAGGAATCCAGCTCGTTTGATTAGGCTGTGCTTCACCTTTGCAAAGCCATCCCCAGCTCCTCCGGGGGGAGGAGATGGTGGAAGCTTGTGCCAGGTTATCTCCTCCGGTCCGACAGCTTCCCCAAACCTCCGGCAAACACAGCTCAGCAAAGGGTTAAAATCAACAGACCTCAGAGCCCCTTCCAGTGCCTAAAGGGCTCCAGGAGAACTGGAGAGGGACTGGGGACAAGGGATGGAGGGACAGGACACAGGGAATGGCTTCCCACTGCCAGAGGGCAGGGACGGATGGGATATTGGGAAGGAATTGTTCCCTGTGAGGGTGGGCAGGCCCTGGCACAGGTGCCCAGAGAAGCTGTGGCTGCCCCTGGATCCCTGGCAGTGCCCAAGGCCAGGCTGGACAGGGCTTGGAGCAGCCTGGGACAGTGGGAGGTGTCCCTGTCCATGTGGAACAAGATGGTTTTGAAGGTCTCTTCCAACCTAAAGTATTCTGGGATTCTGTGAGTCTATTTCAGTGCAAAGGCACAAGAGATCCAAGCTTTTAGAAAGCTTTGCAGCTTCCCAAATCCCAGCCAGAACAGCTGACAAGGTAATTTTTGTTTTAATGCTTTGGAAAGGAGGGAATGCAGCCCAGAACTTGGCTGGGTGACAGTCATTGGTGCTGGCGAGCAGGTCACAGTAAAAGTGTTTTTAAAGAGAAATGCGATTCTTTGGGTATTTCCCCGTGGGTGTTCCTGCCATTCCCTGTTATTTCCTGATTGCAGCAGCTGAGTCACTGCTGCCTCTGGAGGGCTGAGAAAGTTCAGGAGGAAAACTAACAGGTCCTGGTGTCCCTGGTGACCTCTACAGAAAATCAGAGCTGGAGTTTTGCACGTGAGATGAGCAGATGGAATTTGTCCAAGACCTGAAAATGGTCTGAGAAAAATGGAAATTAGCAGCGGAAAAGCTCAGAGTTGGGGAAAGGGTGAAGCGTTTCCCTCTTGTTAAAAAAGGTGTAAAAAAATTAGGATTTTTTTGTATTTTCCACAAAAACTTGAATCATCTGTCCTTAATTTTGCCTAGCCTTTAAAAATAGTTGGCAGGTGAAAACTGGGGAGAGAAGCTCCAAGTTAGAAGCTCCAAACCCTCAGGAAATGTGAAGTTGCTCAGGTGGAGCAGCTTTGGGTTTAAACAGCAGTGCCTGACCCTGTTACCTGAACAAAAGCCAAAGGCAAATTCAAAAAAGCAAATTTTAAACCAAACAATCCCCCAAGTTATGATTTTCCAAGCACCAGCCTGAGGTGGTGGAAGAGGTGAGGCTGATGGGGGCACTGCAGGAAGAGAGAGCTGCCCCAAATCTGAGGCTGCCGTGGCTCCGTGCCCCAGAGCCAGCCAACCCTTCCCCGTGTTGTCCCATAAATCCATGCCCATAATGTGTCCCCTGCCAGCAGGCAGAGTCCCCAAGGTCACGGACTCATTTGATGGGTGTCACATCAGACGCTGGGACAGCTCAGGGAGGGTCCCAGGTGTGGCTTTGGCCACATAACCTGAGGCAGATCTGTGTCTCCTTCAGAGGGACGGCAGGGAAAGCAGCAGGGAGTGCAGGACGTCTCTGGATTATTTTTCTTCCCAGACCAGGCTCGGTGCCAACAGTGCTTCTGGTATAAATAATGGAGCGTGATGACAGGGACATTTTTAAAGGAGAACAAATCACCAGACTCCTTTTCCCAGCTTCTTTGCTCTAGTCTAAAGTGATGCTAATGAGGGAGGTCAAGCCGTTTCCATCTCTCCCTGCTGCACAAGCCGGGACATTTATCTCTTTTGACAAAATAAAAAATCCAAACTCCTCAAGCAGACTCGCGTTTTTCAGCTTGCATGGCTGCTCCGTCCCTTTCCAGGGAGGAAAACTCCTCCAGGAGTTGGGTGATGCCATGGGGGATGCACCAGACTTTCCCCAGTGCCCTTGCTGCCTGCAGGGATCCACTGGAATGTTGGATCCCACGAGGTGCTGCCTCCAAGGTCACCTCGGGGTGTGCTGGGGACATCCCGTGCTGCAGCAGCGCTGGTGACAGGGCCAGCTGTCCCCAGGGAGGGCTTGGAGCTCAGCAGGGACACAGGAGGATGCCAGCAGTGCCTTCAGGCAGGGATAACTTCTAGCCAGAGAGGATGACTTGAAGCGACAGCATCTTTCCAACCGTGGTCTCATATCCCAAAAATCCCATTTTCCCATGATCCACGTGGGAAACACTCCCAATTCCAGAGCAGCAGATGCCAGACCACACACACGCCAGACTCTGCTGAGTATTTGAGTAAAACTCAATGTATATTCACATCCTTGAAGTTTGGGAGACAACCCAAATTCCTGGGAGAGCGCTGCCTTTCCTTCCTGCTGTGGTTGCTGGAAGAGGCTCAGGAGTTCCCAGCTTCACGGGAGCAACCCTGGGCTCCCAGCTCCTCCTCTCCCAGCAGTTTGGGCTGGAATTTTGGGTCTGTTCCTCGGGGGGGAGATGCTGCCTCCTCCAGACGGACTGGATGTTCTCAGGGAGCATTCCGACGGAACTGGCAGGGGCAAAGCAGAGCTCGGGCAAGAGGAGTCGGCTCCTCCACGGTGCAGCTCCTCATGGAAGTAGTTGGTGGATGTTGAAAAGTGCCTTGGGCTCCAGGGCAGCTGAAAATAGTTGGAGAAGCAATTCTTGGGAATCACAAATCCCAGAATAGTTTGGGTTGGAAGGGACCCTCGAGCCCACCTCATCCCACCCCCGCCATGGGCAGGGACACCTTCCACTGTCCCAGGCTGCTCCAAGCCCTGTCCAGCCTGGCCTTGGACACTGCCAGGGATCCAGGGGCAGCCACAGCTTCTCTGGGCACCTGTGCCAGGGCCTCAGGGATTTCTTTGGAGCAGTGCAGGGCAGCTGTAAAATGGGTTTTGTCACCTGTGTAAAGCTTCATTAGGCAAGAGCAGCCACTTCCAATTATCCGTGCTGAGCCCTGTTCTATCTGTCAGCCTGGAAAATAAGGATTGGCTCCTGTTGGGCACCTCAGCATCCCTCCAGGTCACCACAACCTCTCCTGCATGATCAATAAACCTCTTGCAGCTGGCTCTGGGCAAGCTCATGGAATCCCAGAATGGGTTGGGTTGGGTTGGGAAGGACCTTAAATCTCATCCTGTTCCAACCCCTGCCATGGGAAGGGACACCTTCCCCTAGACCAGGTTGTTCCTGGGGTCCATGCCTGTCTCCCAGCTGGTTACTGTCATGGCTCACACTGCAATTTTTGCCTTATTTAACAGGAGAGGGGTGATTTTGTTCCAATCTAACAAAAAAAATCCCTGTGGACTGGTTTATGTCCTCCTTCAGTGCAAATTCCCCATGGAACCATCCTGAAAACACCCTCCTACAGGGCCAGCAACACTGGCAACCTCAAATACCCCAAGACCCTGGCTCAGTTCCTTAAAAATCCTGGAGATTATTCCCTATTCACGGTTCTTACCTCTCCAATCTGCAAGTAGCTCTACAAGCATCAGGTTTAAAAAAAAACCCAACAAACCTCTAATTTTTAAAAGGAAAGCAAAAACTAACAATTAATCACCTCCCCAGGGTTTCAACAGAATAATTTAAAATATCCCAGGAAATGCAGCAGGCAATAGTGGTGACAGTGTCTGTCTCTCAGAAGACCTGGCTTCTTGCTTTGTTCCCACAGATTGCTGGCTGATAACAAACCTCGAAGAAATATTCATCTTTTCAAAGAGAAAGACGGGAAAAAAAAGCCTGAGACAAGTCTAAATTCCCTGGAGCCTTCCCATTTGGTGAATGGGCTCCGTGTGCTTGACACTAATTAATTAATTTCCTCAATTTAAATTGCTTCTTCTGCATCCCCAGTCTACAGGAAAACTTACACCAGACCTGAATGCATAAGAGGGAAAGCAGAGTTTATTTAAGGTATCATTTAATAGCAGCAATTCTTTTTCCTTGGGTTTTTTGCCTGTGTTTTGTCTCCCAGATTGGGTTCGGTGTCCAGGGATGCAGCAGTTAGTTTATTTGGGAATAGTTTCGCTGTTTTTGACCCACCTGGAGTCAGGGATGTGCTGGGAATGAGTCTGAAGCCGCAGGAGGAGCAGCAGCCTGGGACACAGAGGTGCTGCTCCCTCTGCTGAACCACGCTGGGGTGACGGGAGCCACGCAGGAACCACCGAATTCCAGCCCAGCTGAGGTGGGAAGGGACCTTGAAATCCATCCAGGTCATGGGCAGGGACACCTTCCACTGTCCTGGGTTGCTCCAAACCCTGTTCCAAGCTTTGTCCTGGCCTTGGGCACCAGGGATGGCGAGTCCCATACTTTACCAGCCCCATCATTCCGGTATTTATAAAGATTTTGAAGGGGATCTGATCCAGGATCGACCCCTAAAACGAGCCAGGAAAGGTAGCCAGGACCTTCGGGGCTGGCCATGCCCTGCGTGTCTCAGCCAGCCGGGGATGCCACCACCCGGGCGGGGACAGCGGGGACAGCGCGGGCACAGCTCCATCCAACAGTCCAACGCTTCCCTCTAGCGACACGCGGCCGAAGAACAAGAGTCCCGCCGAGACGGAATTCCAGGGAATTCTGTGGCTGCGCATGGCACGGGTTTTTTTCCCCTCATTCTTTAAAAATCGGGCTCTGTAGGTGGAAACCCCCGTTCTGCCCCTCCGGCTCTGGGACACTCCGGTGCGTCCCTGCTCCAAGGAGGGTAACTTTGGGAGTTTTTCCCTTCCCTTTCCAAAAGCCTGTCCAGGGTTGATCCCTGCTCGCAGAGAGACAGCCAGCCCAAGGGACAGTGTCCTGCACGTGGCACAGACCCCACAGGCCAGGCTGATGGAACCCCAGCACCCACGGGTGGGTGAGCACTGCTCCCACCGTGCTGGGGATCATCCTGGCCCTGTGGGCTCAGTCTCTCCCTCCTCTTTGCAGCAAAAATGTGGAAAAACCACAAGGAAAACACTCACAGCTTGGATTGGGATCAAAACCAGGTTGTCCAGAGAAGCTATGGCTGCGCCTGGATCCCTGGAAGTGTCCAAGGCCAAGCTGAATGGGGCTTGGAGCAGCCTGGGACAGTGAAAAATGTCCCTGCCCATGGGGTGGAATAGGATGGTCCTTTCCAAGCCAAACCACTGTGATTCCGGGGAATCCTTCCTGATTTACACCCTGGTTGTGGCTACCAGGGAGCCCCATTTGGCTAATTAGGGTGAACAAGCTGCTGCCTTTCTCAACAGCCAAAAGACTCTCCATGGGCCAACTCACCTCTCTGCTGTTTCATTTTACACTCCAGCTTTTGGGTTTTACCAACTGAAAATAGGAATAAGGCATCCAGAACCCAAACTCCATGTTCAGCAGGGAGAGAGCATGGAAACACCCCGTGCCAGGCAATGATTCAAACTCAGATGAAGCTCAAATTCTGATAGGAAGGGAAGGGACAGTGCTTTGCCAGATCTCAGAGCTGCCAGGTGTGAGGGGCTTCTTTGGGTCCCTGAATTCTGAGAGCAAGGCTTATCTCTGGGCCATCAGCAGGTGGCCCTAGAAAACAGCTTTTGCCTGTCTTGCTGAGCCTCCCGTGGCTGATCAAACCCGATTGCTTTTATTCTTTTAGCTTTGGTGTCCCGAAAAGCAGGAGGGAGCCCAATGTCATCTGCGTTTGCCAATTTGTGAGAAAATTTCAGCCCTGACCCCTCTTGGGCTGGTTTTGACTCCACTGCCAAGTACGGGGGGAGGTTTCTGTGCCACGGGGAATCTGTTTGGTATCAAAGTTCCCTCGGGACACAGGAGACACCCCTTGATGGGACAGCAAAATGTGACTGTCACACAGGTGGCCACCACTGCTGCCTGCCTAGCACATGGGGAACATCCCACTGGAGAATTCATTCCAGGGAGCCACGGATCGTGAGGACGGGAGGGTTGATTTCCAAGCCCTTCCCTTGCGAGGAAGCACAAGCAGGGACTGTCCCCCTCCTTGGGAATATCCTCCTGGGAATATCCTTGGAAAAACAACCTGCAGCTGTACATCTGGAGGAGTTTGCACCCGGGACAGGTTATCCATGGATTTCAGCTGACCTCGGGAAGGGCCAAGCAGATAAGCAGGGCCATGTGTTTCCTGAAGGCAGGTCCTGTGCCTGTCCCTTGCCTGGCATCCCGGCTGGTGACGTGCAGGATGCTTGAAGAAATTCCTGCCCCGGCTCTTCATCTGCTTCTCCAGCCAGCCAGAGAAACTTTCTGGAAACACGGGAGGCCAAAAGAGGGCAGCTTTTAGCTCAGATTCCTTCCCCTGCCCAGCAAACAGGGATGTGCAGCCAGGAGCAGCACCAGGACAAGGACACCCACAGGGTACCCCCAGCCTCTGGCTACTGAATCCCACAATGGACTCCATGGTCTGACCACAAAGCACCAAATCTCCTTCCCAGGTGATGACCCCCGGCTGATCTACTCCTCATGCTCATCTCCCCACTCTCCCCCTTCCTCCCCTGGGATGAGCATCCCCTCTGGGGATGATAGACATCATTTGGGCTGTAATTCCAACCTGGGGATGTGAACATGCAGCTCCAGCCCCATTTCTACACTTAACTGCACGACCCCACTTGATTGAATTACAGCCTCTCTGCATGCAGCTGCCTCTGGGACTGAGAGGAAGGGAATGTCTGGCAGGATGCGAAATCCCATCAGTGGGGTGTCCGTGTCCCCACACTGCTGTGCAAAGCAGAGCAGTGATTCCATAGATCCCAGAGGCTTGGGCACATCTTCACAGAATAAAAATAATCCCAGAATGGTTTGGGTTGGAAGGGACCTTAAAGCTCATCCAGTGCCACCCCTGCCAGGGATCCAGGGGCAGCCACAGCTTCTCTGGGCACCTGTGCCAGGGCCTCCCCACCCTCACAGGGAACAATTCCTTCCCAAAATCCCATCTCTCCCTGCCCTCTTGCACGGGGAAGCCATTCCCTGTGTCCTGTCCCTCCATCCCTTGTCCCCAGTCCCTCTCCAGCTCTCCTGGAGCCTCTCTAGGCCCTGGCATGTGCTCCATGGTCTCACCATGCCAGAGCCAATAATGGATGCTGCAGTCCCAGCTCTGCCTCTTGGAGGAAGGCAGGGATCAGACAACCCTTCCCTCCCACCTGGATGAGCCAGGATACCAATTCCCTCTGTCTGGAGGGGAATAACCCTTCCCCTCTCCAGCTGGGTAAATAACTGCTCTGAAGAGCTTGAAATTGGGGTGTCCCCACCCCCTCACTGCCCACAGCACCTGGGGGACAGCAGGGGTTCTCCCTGGGCCAGCCTCATCCTTCCAGCCTTGAGGCTTTGTTTTCCTTAAGCTGTTGCTGCAGAGGGAATCTGGGGATGCCTGAGGGATGCGTTGGTCAGGTGTGGATTAGGAGCTGACATCTCACCAAATCCTTGATCCTGATGTATTGTTTTTTCCCTAAATCAGGTTCCAGCTGAGCAAAGTAGCTGCAAACAGCCCTGCCACTGCTAAACAGCACAGAGCTGCATTTTGCCCCTCTGGCCGTGGAGCAGCTCCTTTAAGGGAGAAAAAAACCCCAACCCACCAGCCAGGAAATAAAAAAGGACAGGCAGCAAATAAAATGCTCTGACATTTTGGGGGGCTAAGCAGAAATTTGTGGTGCAAATCACCCGAGGAGGCAATTTGAGATGCTGGCGAGCCCTGGGTGATTCATGAGCCCTAAATCTCCACCAGCCCTGTGCTTTCCCTCTCTCCACAGTGCTTGGAGCTCTGGAAGCCTCCAAGATTTATTGCCTTGGGAATGGGTGCTGGGAAATTGAGGGTTTTTCTAACCCTCCTCTGCTTATCACTGGCAGCAGGGCTAATCCACTTTCCTTTTTTTTGGGGGAGGGCTTGGGATAGAGTGTCACAGAAAAATTATAGGGTGAAATCTGCATGGCTGACTCCTTCCCCAGGCAAGACTGCTTTGGTCAGGAATTTTGCCATGGTACAAAGGGGCAATTATTATCCAGAATTATTCAGGACAGGAATGAGGGAGGCCAGGTTGGACAGGGCTTGGAACAAGCTGGGACAGTGGAAGGTGTCCCTGCCCACGGCAGGGGGTGGAAGGAGACGATTTTAAGAGTGGTCTCAGCACAGGACACCCTGTCAGGGAGGGGTCCAGGTGGGTGCGCTTATTATCCCCCCAGTTTTCCCTCGGCTGCACCAAAGAGAGCTGGGCTTGTATCCCAACTCAGTGCAATGTCCTGGGGGAATGAAACCGGCAGGGTTTCAGTGCCGGCTCCTGCAGCCCCGGGATTGCTGGTGAGCACAAAAGCAGCTCCTCAGAGCACTTATTTACCCAGCTGGAAACCAGGCAGGGACAAGGGGTTATTTCGCTATTTCCCCCCAGGCAAAGGGTGTTGGATGTCTGCTCTCACGGCTCATCCAGCTCAGAGAAAAGGGTTGCTCCTTCCTTGCCCTCAGCTCAGCAGGTGGCTCAGCCACCCCTGAATGTGAAGCAGAGATGAGGGGATGGAGAATCTCTTCCCAAATCACAGAATCCCAGAATGGTTTGGGTTGGAAAGGACTTGTAAAAACATCTCGTTCCACCCCCTGCCATGGACAGGGACACCTCCCACTGTCCCAGGCTGCTCCAAGCCCTGTCCAGCCTGGCCTGGGACACTGCCAGGGATCCAGGGGCAGCCACAGCTTCTCTGGGCACCTGTGCCAGGGCCTGCCCACCCTCACAGGGAAGAATTTCTAATTTCTGTTATGGTTGAACTCAATGATCTTACAAATCTTTTCCAGCCTAAATGACCCTGTGATTCCTTGGCAGCCTTCAGGGCATTTGGGGGTGTGGAGCCCCACATGCAGCAGATCAACCCTAAAAGCTGCTGAAACCTCAACCCCTAAAATAATCCAAGGAGGAAATCCTACTTTCCTCACTCTCCACACGACAGCATTTTATTCCAAGCAGCCAGTTAGGACATCCAAACCTGAGCACAGATGTTTAGGGGAGTAATAGAAGTGCTGCTCAGTTGGGTCCGGGGTGTGAGGCAGCCCCGTGTCCCCTCCCGGTGCCCTCAGCAGCAGCAGCAGTGCCAAAATTAGGTCCGCGATCTCAGCAACTCACGGGAACAAAGGCAGGGAGCTCGCTGCTTTTGTCCCTGCCCACTCCACTCACGCAAATGGTTTGCTCCTCCTGCCCAATTTCATGGCTTGGCGGGGAAAAAGGGACTGGCAGAGTTGGGGCTGCAGTGAAAGCAAAGCACACAAAGAGATTTTTGGTGAAAGTCCCAGCCTAACCTACCACAAGTTAACTGTGAGGCTGTCCTTGGGCTGGCAGAGTGTGCAGAGGACATTTCCAGGCAGTTTTCACACCTCTTTATGCAGAAAAAATCAGCAAACCATGCATTCTGCCCCAGGATGCTGAGAAGGATAAAAGCTTGTAAAGCTTCATCATAGGTTTGTGTGAATTCATGAAGTTTAAAAAAAACCCAAGACCACTACACCAAAAATTCTAAAACACACTTGCCCCGGTCCTGTGCTCCTCTAGCTCCCTCCACTTCTGGCAGATTTTGGGCTGCCTTGGAAAGGTTTTTTTGACACCAATTCCTTTGGAGGAAGAGTCTGTTCCTCCTGGGTGTGTGGTTGTTTCAGTGTTTCCTGGGGCCGAGGCTGTAAAAGTCAGCTTTAAGCTGATCCTTGGAGGACTTTGCTTGGCCTGAGGAGGCATCTGAGGTCATGGAAAGGAGCTGAGCTGCTGTGCTGCAGATGAACGGATTATTCCTCCCTCCTGCATTAGGAGCTCTGTGGATTTAGGCATTTCTCCACTATGATGCTGCTTTTATCATCCCTCCATCCCTTCCTCTACGCACCCCTCCGCCCGTGCCTCCACACATCCTTCCGTCCTCCATCCACCCGGGAGACACCTCTGAGCCACCAGACCTCGGTGTTTATCCCAGGAGCTCTGGGAAGGAGCGGGTGGGGATGGAGGGACCTTCTCCAAGGAGCACCGACCCTTCCCAGCGCAGGGTTGAAGGCTCGAGGGTGAGACAAAGCACAGGAAAACACCCACGGGAAGCTGTCTCCAGAAACCTGGAGAAACTGGAGGCAGAGGTTCGAACGGAGCACTTGGAGGGATAACCTGGTGTTAAATATGTAGTGCCCCTGTCTGTCTCTCCTCTGCTCTCCCCCGTTAACCCTTTCGGCGGGTGCCCGGCCGTGTCACTCAGCCCCGCGGAGTTCAACGCTGCTTTCCCGGGAGGAAGGAGTCCCATTAAATCCGCCATGCTCTCTTCCCTCAGAGTTAACATTCCAAAGGCTCCCATGGGACTCTTCAGCTCCTAATGATCCTGCAGTTACCCAGCGAGTGGGCTGGGAAGTCCTTGGAAAGGAAAAGTGTGGATGAAGGGAAGAAGAAGAGGATGCTGACCACGACAGCGCTGACCCCCAAAAGCCTCCCCCAGGTCTTTCCCCCTCCGTCAGGGCTCCCAAAGCAGGATGAGAGTTCCCTGCACGGTATTTCCCATTGCTACTGGAAACACCATCCCGTGCCTCGTCCCACCACCGGCTGTTCCAGCAGCGCCGCCGCAGTGATGGCAGTTCCCGCATCCCAGGCATTAGTCACGGGCATGCCATTAATTATCCCCGGCGATGCCCAGGAATGGGGGCAGCCCTAATTACAGTCCCGGCCTGTTTGCTTTGTTCGGGCTGCTGTCTCTGCCTTGAACGCAGAAACAAAAGGCAGCAGCTTGGGACAAGTGATGGTCCAAAGAAGGAAGGAGCAGAGGGTCCTGCACGCTCCGGGAGTTGGGATATTCCCTACAAACAGATTTTCCCCACTCTGCGGTCACGAGATTTGGCAGAAACCTCCGGCAGAAGCTGCTGCTCCAAGGTTTCGCTTTGCCCGGGTGATGAAGGGCTAATTGGATGCAGATTAAAAGTCACTATTAGGGATAATCCCTGAGCCGCCGTGGAAGCGCGGGGAGCATCCCACCCTTAGCTCTGGATGTGTGTGGACTCCGGGGCCCTTTGTATTTCACCCCCTCCCCAAAAAAGGAAAAAAAATTATAAAGAATGAAAAAAGATAGTTGGAAGCGCAAGATGAGCTGGGGGAAGGGAGATGGGATGGGGGAAAGCTGGGAAGAAATAATTGCCATGTCTGAAAACAGTTACTATGGCAGCAACAGTCTTCGCGCTGCCTGAGCGAAATGTTGGGGACCAGCAGCCGTCCCTTTGTCACATCCTCAGACACACATTTAGATGCTAATGCTGCCTTTAACCTTGGCTGCTTAACCTTGGTAGGACGGGGAGGGCGGCGGTGGGGGAGCAAAAGAAGGAAGAGGCGGGGGGTTATGGAAAAGATGGGTTTCCTCTCCCTAAATTTGCCACCGAATGGACTTGGCAGACTCCTCTCAGCTGCGATTAACGCTGTTTTTTCTGCGCTTAATATTCCGCGGAGGTTTTACCAGCTTATTTATGGATAGCTGGCATTAGCTGCAGCATAATTCACCACTGCGACGCTCCCGTTTATCTCCATCCCCTTGGGATTGTCTCCTCTGAGGACCGTTTTAAGAACAGCCCCAGGTTTGATCAGCCTGGCTATCTAATCTCGCCTTTATTTAGAACCGGTGTGAGAAAAGGAGGGCTGCACAGGAGGGAGGTCTCCCCTCTAGACTTTGGATGGCGGGGAAAGAAATTTTGGTGGCCGGGGTAGCTTTCCTTAAGGCTCGAAGCTGTTTTCAGGGATGAAGGAGGAGGGAGGGAGAGAAGGAGGGAAGGAGAGGGAGAATTCCCTGGGGAATGCTACCTGGCACAACACCAGAGCGGGAACAGCACCTCCTGCACTCCTGGACCCGTGCATGGGCTCACAGACCGAAGGTAAATTCCTAAATCCCAGACCTATTGCACACAGATTAGCCACTAATTCTGGGAGCAGCCCGGGATGCCCTTGCTTTGGGATTATCCTTCACAGCAGCCTTTAAGGAAGCTTTTGCTGGAGCAATTCAGGCAGAAGAGATGAGAGCAGTGCCAGTGCCGGATCTGCCACTCACAGATATGACCCTATTCTTCTATTTCTGGCTTTTCTTTTTTTTTTTTTTTTCCTTCTTTAATGCTGCAGGTCCTGGAGTCAGGTGATCACTTACAGCTTTCTCCACATGCTCTCGGAACCTCATTACTTTGGCATGGTGGCAGAGTAAAGCCAGAGCTCATACCAGCTCAAAGTTTCGTCTAGGACAGCCCTGGTGCACAAAATACTTCCGTTTTCCAGCCCATCCAGTGCTTGTGCCCCTGTTTTGTATTGGCAATGCCACCTCACAAGTATTTCTCCCACCTGCGTGATACCGGGTACAGAGTTCACTGTACTTTTCCTGCTGTCACCACATGGGGATTTCCACAAAACCCTGCCCTGTGTCACTTCTGAGGGCTGTAAAAGCAAGCTGCCTGTATTTTTAATGATGGCATGTGTTAATAGGTAGCCTTATCTCCATGCAAAGCCTTCACATGCATCCTCGGGATGAAAAATGAATATGAGAAACGATCCCACTCCAGCCTGACAAATCCTCACCGCACGCTGAGGGGTGAAAGCATCTTAAATTAAAAGCAGTATCTGTCTTCTGCAGTGCACTTCTTTCTCTGGGGCTTTCTGGCTAAGCTGTCAGATAGAGTCGATATTTGTTTTACAAATGCAGTAAAAGAGGCAATGGGTATAATATTGTAGCAACCACCCTGCTGCTGCTTTTTGGCTCAGGAGCAAGAGCAAAAAGCTCTGGCACAGGTTGCCCAGAGAAGCTGTGGCTGCCTGCAAGTGTCCAAGGGGAGGTCGGACAGTGCTTGGAGCAACCTGGAATAGTGGAAGGTGTCCCTGCCCATGGAATTGGATCTGTAGTTGGAAGTAGATCTTTAAGGTCCCTTCTGTGAGTAACTGGGACAGAAGTTCCATGGCTCAGGGCCCAGAGCGTGCTGGACCCTGGGGGAGCTGTCTGGCCATGGAGAGCTCAGGATCTTTAACAGTGGCTGAGGTCACTCACAGCCTTTGGAAATACGAGATCCAAAAAGCGCTAACAGCAGCGATGAGCGTTAGTGCCAGCCCTGCCCTGGACCCAGCACAGGTGAGGTTTTCCCCTCATGGCATCTCTCCACTTTGGGCAACTGTGACAGATGCAGGGGACACAGATGCTCCACACTGCTCTCCTCCTTTCCGGCTCAAATTATCACTGGTGCCAGTTATCCCTGAAGAGCTGCGCCTGAACAGCTTCTGGTGCAGTGGAAAGTCCCTCCTGGTGTCTCACGTGCAACGAATAATCACAGAATCCCAGAATGGTTTGGGTTGGAAAGGACCTTAGAGATCATCTCATTCCACCCAGGGACACCTTCCACTATCCCAGGCTGCTCCAAGCCCCATCCAACCTGGCCTTGGACACTTCCAGGGATTCAGGGGCAGCCACCCCATGAATAACCCCTTGGCTTGGTCACTGCTTGCTTGCTGTGGTGGCTGCTGATGACAAACAAAAGGATAACCAAGCTTCCAGCACAGGCAGATGTCACTCCCAGGGGTCCCTGAGGAGCAGAAGCTCAGGCAGGGGTAGGTGAAGCGCAGCCAGGGGCAGGTGAAGTGCAGGCCGGGGCAGGTGAAGCTCAGCCAGGGCAGGTGGAGCGCAGGCAGGGGCGGGACAGGCAGGGGCAGATGAAGCTCAGCCAGGGTGCAGGTGAAGCTAGGCAGGGGAGGTGAAGCGCAGGCAGGGGAGGCGAAGCTCGGCCAGGGCAGGTGAAGCTAGGCAGGGGAGGTGAAGCGCAGGCAGGGGAGGTGAAGCTCGGCCAGGGCAGGTGAAGC
>VZRL01002259.1:104128-118272 GCA_013397895.1 Origma solitaria
TGGGGCGGGGGGCTGATGCTGCTGGGGGTGTGGATGCACCGTGGCTCGGCAAGGTCGGCGGGGAGGGGGCTCGCAGCTGCGCCCCAGTGCCTGCCTTTATCCCTGCATCCCCGCATCCCTGGATCCCTCCCCCGCGGGTGGCGGTGGCAAGGGGTGTCGAAAGCTTGGAGGGGGGGTTGGACCGGCAGAAAATGTCTTTGGGAGGTGGGTGCGATGGCTAAGGGGACACCCACCCACCCTAGCTGGTGTTTTAGGGTGCAGAACAAGGACAGGGGTGGGAGGGAGGATGCGACACTGGGGTGCTGAGCAGCTGCTGAATGGTGCAGAGCTTTAAGCTCTTCGCTTAAAAAAAGGGTGAATAAAGAAAAAAAAGGCAAGGGTTTGGGGTGAACGCTGCTGGAAGCATTGCGGGGGTTGTGCAGGACCCCCATTTCTCAAAGGCTTGATTGTGTCGCCTTCTGCAGCAGAGCCCCCCGCAGGTGTGCATTGTCCCCGTGCACAGGGTGCTCCCAGGTGCGGCTTTGGAGGTGATCCAAACTGGGGGTTGCTTAATAAACCCCCCAAGAAAGCAGAGTTTGGGGTTCTGGTCCCTGTGCTGCTCTGCAGTGGGGCAGGAGGCCAAGTCCGGGAGGGTCATGGCAGGGCAGGATGGAAGGATGGACAGACAGACAGAGATGGCCAGAGCCTGCGAGAAATCTCTGCTGGAAAGGGAGAATGGCAGGGTGTGAAGAGACATGGGGGGGTTGTGGTCGGTTTTTAATAAAGATTTAAACCTGATTAAAAGCCCCTCGCTTCCCCCAGTAGCCACATAGGCAACCTCTGCCTGTAGAGCAGCCTGGGCACCCGGGTAGAGTCAGGCCTGGCTGCCTCCTCCTGCAGGTGAACATTTTGGTACCTGGATGGGGCTGGGGACCAAAATCCACTTGCTCTCCGTGTTTCAGCCTGGGATCCAGCTCTCTGGGGTCCTGGCTTCCCACAGAGCTGGAGCAGGCAGCCCTCAGGGGCCAAATATCCTGAATTTTGAGGCAGGTGGGATTTTCTGGTGATTTTACACCAGCCTTCCCATTTGCAGACCTCTTCCCAGAGCAGCCAGGGCAAAGCACCAAGCAGACAAAAGCGAAATGCCCTTCGGCTTTCAGGGAGTTGATTCTCCCCTTGCAGTGATGAGCACCTTCCAAACAGCATTTTTTTGGGGGGGTTTTGTTAGGAAACAAATGTTGCAGCCAAGTTGTGTTTTCTGTTCTTGCGGGGTTTGAGTTCCCGGCGCGAGTCCCGACTTGTGTGGGCTGGTCCCATCCGTTCAGGTGGCTCTCTTCCCGCTTCCTTGGGTTTCCCTGCTTTGTCTTCACCTCCAACACTTTGGTACTTGCTGGAGAGAGAGAGAGAGAGAGAGAGAGAGAGAGAAGAATTATTTATTTTTGATGCCACAGAAGCCACATGTATTAACCCTTTTTTGGGAGAGCGACCTGTTTTAGAGGCAAAAATGTGCAAGCTGTGTTGACCCCAGCAGCTCCAGAGGGATCAGGTTTTAGGAATGACACGTGCAGGCTGTTGGTGATGGGTTTTACCTCCTGGCCGCTCTCGGTTTAGCAAATGCTGGCACGGAAGGGCTGTTTTTATGGAGCTGGGTCCTTCCTGGGAGTTTGTTCCCCTTGGAGAGATGGCAGAACGCTGGAAGGTTCAGCTGAGCCAGGTGGGACGCCGTGCCCGTGCCCTTGCCAGCCACTCTGCTTTCTGCAATAATTAAAAAGACTTTTCCAACGAGTAGCTCCTGGCTTCCGTGGTGTTTCTGTCCCATTCCACCACCCGGTTTTCCCCCGTGCGAAGATACACGTCGCCCTTGGTGGGCTGCAAGAAGAGGGCCCTCAGCAGAGCAGCTCCTGAGGGGAACTGGCTGGGCTCTTTGCAAGGTTGTGCATCTTGTCAAATTATGAATGGCCTGGGTTTTTTTGGCAGGTCTCATTCCCCCAGGTCCCTTTGCCGTGTTCCCATCCATGAAATCCCACCGCCCGTGTCCTGCCCTCACCATTGTCCGTCAGTCTCTGTTCCTCCTCTCTTTCCTTTTTTTTCTTTTTCCTTTTTTTTTTTTAAAGATGCAGACATAATGCTGTGAACTGAAATAAATTATTTATACAATGAAAGGGCCTGATTAAAAAAAAAAAAAGAAACCAAAAAAAAACCAACCCAGTGTTCTGCTTATTTCTCAATATCAGTGCTGCGTTTTGTGTGGTGTGAAGGAGGTTCCTGCTGCCTCCCCAGGGAGGGGAGAGAAGGGGACAGAGGAGTGACCTGCTGAGGATCCAGTGTCACGGGTCTGTCACGTGGCAGCCTGCTAGGACATGGGGGACATCCATAATTTGCTGGTAAATGAAATCTGAGCTCTTTGCAGTTCACTTAATATCTCTGCATCTCTGCTGGTGTCTGTGAGAGAGGAGAATACTCTCTGGTGGGGGGATTTTGTTCACCACCTCTCCTGATTTTAAATCCGTGTTAAGGGGGTGACCACGCAGAGAGAAAGTTCCCATTTTTGCTCAGTGTGGCTTTTTTTAAATGGGTGGCCTCGGGCAAGTAGTGTCGGTGGCAGAGAGCCAGGGCTGCAGGGGTTAAAACACCACTTGGGAACAGGATGCTGCAGACAGGGCTGGAGGCTGCCTCTGCTCCTGGGTGGCTGCTGACACAGTAAACCCAGGGTGACATTTCGGAGGGGAGAGGTGGAGCTGGGTGGTAAACGACTTTTTCTTGCTTTTTTTTTTTTCCCAAATGATGAGAAGGCAGCCGGAGGGTAAATGATGAGCCTGACTTGTGAGATTTGGAAGGGCTTGGGGAGTTCTCAGCCTGCCCGAGGTTTGGGGGGTGCACAGTGCCTGGGTGAGGGGATGTGTCTGCTCTGCAGGATCAGGGATGGGGGGCTCTAGAGGGTGACAGCACCCGAGACAATGGCTGGAGCTGTGCTAGGGCAGGTTTAGGCTGGAGATCAGGGACAGGTTCTTCCCGCAGAGGGGGCTGGGCACTGCCCAGGCTCCCCAGGGAATGGGCACAGCCCCAGAGCTCCAGGAGCCTTTGGACAGTGCTCCCAGGGATGCACAGGGTGGGATTGTTAGGGTGTCTGTACAGGGCCAGGGGTTGGACCCGATCCTTGTGGGTCCTTTCCAGCTCGGGATATTCCATGATTCCATGAACCTAAAGGCTTATCCAGCACAGCAGCTGCTGAGCTCCTATCAAGGCTCAGAAATCCCTTGGAGCTGAGCTGGGCTGTGGCATTCCAGGATTGAGCTGTGGGTTGCTCAGCTGCCCCCTGACCCTGCAGAGAGCCTCTGGAAGGTGCAGTTCCTCACACAGCATCACCAGCAGGCTCCTGTCCCTCTGCCACATGGGCCAGTGCTCCTGAAGGTGCTCCTGGCCATCCTCTGGCCCCATTTCCCATGGGACGCCGTGTGCTTCTCCAGGTTTCATGGATCTGAAAGCCCAGCAGTGGATGCTGCAGTGCCTGCACCTTCCTTAGCCTGAAGGGACTTCTCCTCACTGCTCCCACCTGGCAGAAGCTGATTTTTGGGGATTTTCCAGCTGGCATGGAGGTGTGCATGCTGACATTGTGTCCCTGGACGGGCTTATTGGTGTTCAGGGGAGCCTGGACTTTGGTCCCTTGGGTGCACAGCAATCCCACATGGAGCTGGGGGGACTTTCCTCCCGGTTTAAAGGGGGAACCATCCCTTTCCCTGTGACGGAGGAGGAGAAACAGCTGCCAGGGCTTGGGCTGTGGGTTTGAGAGGTGCGTGTGACTCTGCAGACGGATCTACCCCTTCCCACAGCAGAGCCAGGATTTGCGGGAAGGGGCGGGAGGGGCTGTGCCTCGTGCTCCCAGCGGCAAGGACGGACATCCTCCTTGGAGCAGCCTGTCCTGCGGCCGCAGAGTGCCTCTGTCAGCAGGGGGGTGGCGGTGCTTGGGCCGCTTGTCACAAAAACATTGCACAAGGGCCGCTGACCCCGCTGCGTGCCAGAGGGGGCTCGGACCCCAGGGCCATGTCTGGGGACCCTGGTGGCACCTTGGCCCAAGGGTGCTGCCCCTGCTGCGAGGGAGCAGTTGAGTTGGGGGCTGCATCCGCTGAGGAGGACCTGGAACATTCCGAGTGGCAGCGAAGGATAGATCGGGGCCAGAGCAGTGGGAGAGGGAGTCAGGGCTGGAATAAAGCAATAAACAGGTGTCCCCTGCTGCTCCTCTGCTGAAGGCCACCAAGGAGGGCTACTGAGCAATCTCCTTCCCATGGACAAGGGAGCCTCACCAGCTTGGCACATCCCACTTTTCCATGCACACAGCTTCCCGACATCTCCTTCGCCCCAGGAGCCCCTCTGCTGTAGGTTCTGCCTTGCCTCTCGCTGTATCAGCCACTCGGGTCCTTCTCCCTCTCTTCCCTGGCTTTGCCTCGTTAAGCTAAATCCCTCTGCTTTATTTCAAATGGGATTTGTTTCCCAAGCAAGGATCTTTAAAAGGATCATCCTGGTTAATGCAATCCGGAGGGCGCTGGATCCTTGGAGCGTGGAGCAATGCACTGGCAGCTACTGCACAGCACCAGGTGCTTCTGACCAAATTTTGGGTGGGCTGAGGATGAGCATCACCTAAAAATGGCCTAGAAACCACTACCAGAAGAAAGAAAAAAAAACAAAACCAATCCCACAGTGATTCAAATGTTTGCTTTGTTTCAGGCAGCTCCATCCTGGAGCTTCTTCAACAGGAATTACCCCAAATCAGCGGAACTTTTTGTGTGAGCAGCAAAAGGCCACTGCTGTGAGTCACTTTAAGCACTTTGCACACAAACCATGCAAAAAAAAAAAAAAAAAGTCACGCTGGCCTAGCAGAACAAAATTGAGACATTTCAGCACGAGGATGGTTGAATATGGAGAGCTCAGCCTGGGAATATTTGCTCTAATAAACCATTCTGTTTATTTCAGCTTAGCCTGTGTTTGCTTCCCTCGGATATTCATGTGAGATTTAAGGGAGGAGAGCTCACAAAGTCCATCAAACTCTCCAGCAAAGATATTAAAACACTGCTGGAAGGTGAGTTATGGAGCCTGGACATCCCCCAGGTGACCAGAAGGAATTCCACGTGCCCGATGACCCCCTGTCCTACCTCCCTGGCTGGTGACATCCCACAGCTCCCAAAAATGCTGCAGCACTGCAGGAATTTGTGAGAAGGGCAGAGAACAGCTCATCCAACTCTCCATCAGCCCACGGATGAGATTCTTCCTATTATTAGATCATCCTTATTTATTGTTGTGAATAATCTAAAAAATAGGAATTCTACTTAGTATTAACAATATGTTTATCAATAATATTAATAATATTATAATGCATATATTTATTATTTAATAGCAAGTAAAAAAAGGGCGATGAGACCCTGGCACAGGTGCCCAGAGAAGCTGTGGCTGCCGCTGGATCCCTGGCAGTGTCCAAGCAACCTGGGACAGTGGAAGATGTCCCTGCCCATGGCAGGGGGATGCACCTGGATGGTCTTCAAGGTCCTTTCCAACCCAAACCATTCTGGGATTCCGGGGTTATTTTTATTGCTCAGCCCACTGGTACCCAAATTTTGCAGCTGGGCTGAGCTGCTGTCAGCTGACAAACGTTCTCGGGATCCCGTGGTGCTGGAGCGTTCCCAAAAGATGGGACTGGGGAAACAGGCGCTGCCAAAGCTCCTGAGCCCACCTGGCATTGCTTTCAAGGCTGTATTTTGCTGCCAGGAGGAGAGCAGGATGCAAAGCTGGGTCTAAATGCAGGTTTTTTCAGTCTCTGCCACAGACTCCCGCCTAACCTTGGCTGCATCATTTAACTTGCCCCACACTTCTTTTCCACGATGATAAAAGGAAATTGTCAGCATTTTTCCTACTTCCTAGGCTTGAAAAATCATTTGGGGCTGGTGTGATTCTTAGTTCCCCATGGTAAAGACCCTAAACCTGCAACATTGTCCCTTCCCTGGTGGGGAAAGGGGCTGAAGGTTGTGATGCCTAAAGGACAAGGCTACCTGAAACACAGGCCAAGACAAATTAGGAATATAAAAAGCAGACAATTTATCCAATGCCTGCAAAGGCCTTGAAGGTACGTTGGGGCAAGCAAAGCCTCCCATCGGGGACAACACCCAAAATGGACACTGGGTCCCAAGCCCTTCACCTTTGATAAGTTCTGTCCATTAGCACATTGGCCCTTAATTCTCCAATTGCACCCTCCGGTGATGATGTTCACCACCCCAGGCCTGCTCCCCCAGCTCACAGTTGTTAACATATTTTCAGGCCCTAAGGCGAGGAATCTTGAATCTGTGTTCAGAGAGCCTTGTTTGGCCAAAGGTGCTGGAACAGAGGATTTTAGCACTTTGTAAGAAGCACAGAACTACAGCAAGTTACAGACACATGAAGAGTAAAAACCTAGAAATAATTAAGGCATCAGTTGAGGGTGGGGGGAGATACCCACAGATCCAATTTCTCCTGCTGTGCCGTGGGCACCGGAGCTGCATCAGGCCTGGCTGAGCACCTTGGGTCAGCTCTGGGCCACGCTGACTTCATGTCTGAGCTCTTTGAAACCCTCCAAGTTACAGAGGGGAGCTAAAACCCATCCCAACCCTGACCTGCAGCCGCAGGGATGGCGTCGGTGTCCCAGAGGCTCCTGTCACCACCAGAGCGCCGTGTCCGCAGTGAGGGAGCAGCTCGGGGCTCTGCAGATCCACCCCCGCAGAGGTGAGGGCAGAGGGGACAGGGAACACAGAGCGATTGTTGCGCTGGTTAATGTTTAAAGAGCCCCGAGAAGCCCTCCTGGGCACTCCTGACAGGGCCCTCGCAGCGTCCCCACGCTGCGGCTGCCTGCTGGCACTGTCCGGAGCGGGAGGGGCAGGGGCAGTGCTGGGGATTGCTGTCCCCCCGGGAGGGACTGTGCCCTTCCCACCACCCTTGGGAAATGGCTGCTGGCTTAGGGGGAATGGTTAGAGCTGCTCAAGGGCGCAGCGTGTGCTGGGGAGAAATAAACACCAAATGTGGCAACTCACGACCCACACACCATTCTTCACAGAACCACAGAACAGTTTGGGTTGGAAAGGCCCTTAAAGATCATCCCATCCCACCCCTGCCATGGGCAGGGACACCTTCCACTGTCCCAGGCTGCTCCAAGCCCTGTCCAGCCTGGCCTTGGACACTGCCAGGGATCCAGGGGCAGCCACAGCTGCTCTGGGCTCCTGTGCCAGGGCCTGCCCACCCTCACAGGGAACAATTCCTTCCAAAATTTCTCCTTGAAGCCTGTGCTTGGCTGTTCCCCATCCACAGCCACATCTCCAAAGGAAATGGCTTTCATCCTTCCCTGGACAGGGCCTTCTCTCCCAGGAATGGCCCAGGGGGAGCACCTGGCGGTCCCAGAGAGATTGGGGAGCCTTTTGCTGTCCCAGCCCTGCCCTGGCGCCTGCTGCATTCCTTCTGGGGCTTCCAGCAGCTCCAGAGTAGCTCAGGCTAGGAAGGAGAAGGTTTAAAGTCATCCCCTGACAATTCTCCCTGGCACCTCTGGAGGTGCTGCCCATTTTTCAGGACAGGGCTGTGATGCAAAGAGTCCGAAGAGCTGACAATTTGTCCCTCATCAGCTGCAGAACCTCCTGCAGGACAAATAACCCACCTGGGGCCCTGTCCTTCCTCCCCTGTGAGAGCAAAGCAGGTGGTGGGAGTGGGTAAAACTATTTATTTGGTTTATATCTATTTCTGCATATTTATATATGTGTGTTTACATCCCATCCCTGTTCTGGTTTATGTATCTATATTGATATGTATAATTGCACCCAGGGAAGGGTATATTGCAAATATTTCCTCAGCTCCTTCTGCCCCTCTTGAAGAGGAGCTCTCAGGTGTGGATGTGGCACTTGGGGACACAGTTTGGTGGTGACCTTGGCGGTGCCAGGGGGAGCGTTTGGGCTCCATGATCTCAGAGGGCTTTTCCAGTTCTCCCACTCTGCATTTCTGCTGGTGACTGGAATTTCCAGCCCGCAGCTTTTCCCATCCTGTGCTCCAGCAGCTTCCCCCCCGCGGATGTGTTTATGGAGGCAATCACAGATGTCTGAGCCCCTTCTCCGTGTCCCCACTCAATTATTGGGTCCCATTTCTGCTCTGGGATAAGAAACTCAGGGTGTCCCCCAGACTCTCAGCTGAAGGTGGCAGGGAGGCTTTTTGAGGGCTAGAATGAGGTGTTTTGGGGTGCTTGCCTGGGCACCCAGCAGGCCCTGGAGTGGAGTGGGTGTTTATCCACGCCCTGCTCCCGGCAGGCTCAGCCAGGTCATGCCTTGGTGATCCATTAACCAGGGAGGGCAGAGAGGCCCTGTGCAAACCTCGGCATCTGCAGTGGAGCTGCTTGGAAAGCATCCAGCGCTGCTCTTCCCTGGCCATCCAAAAAAAACCCTCAAAAAACCAACCAAACAAACAGAAAAAAACCCCCAACCCCCCCCCAAAAAAAAGAAAAAGAAAAAAACCCAAACAAAAAAACCCAAACAAACAAACAAACAAAACCCCACCCAAAAAAACCCCAAACAAACAACAACAAAAAACAAAAAACAAAAAACAAAAACCAACAAAAAAACTCACCACCAAATCCAAAGATTCATCCAAAAAGGAGCCATTTCATGGAAATGCTGGTGGCAAAGTGCCACGGTGAGGGTGGAAAAGAAGGGAACCGCAGTGACCTTGAGATTTTGGATAATGCTGAGGCAACATTTCTGGGATGGATCGTGTTTGCTCTGAGATGACTCTTTGCTGGGAATTTTTAAAGGAATTTTGCATTATTAAAGGTCAATAATGAAATCCACCTTGAAATGTGGGCAGGGCACAGGGGATATTCTCCATGCTTGGGGCTGTTTTCCCACTGGGTATCCAGAAATTTCCAGTATCAGTAGCCCAGGAATCCCAGGAAAATCTCAGAAATGGCAGCAGGAGAAGCCCTATCCCATCTCCCCCCTGCCCCCTGGAGCTTTTTTACCAGGAAATCTGCAGGAAAACTGTTGCGTTTCTGATGATCTGAACTCCCTCAGTCAAGACAAGATTCAGCTTGCAAAGAATGTGGGCAATTTATGTGTAGATAATAAGGAGAGGGAGAGCAGGAGGCAAAAGGAGTTTTGCCTTTCATTCCCCTCAGCCCTGCTCCCGAGGCTTTGCCCTACCTAGAAGAATTATTCCTGATTATCCTAGCTGGATTAATTTACATGGGGACCTTCCTGAATCCTCCTTTTTGCTTTAACCAATCCACTGTGGATGCAATTGCTAAATAAGGAAAAAAAACCAACCAAAAATTCCTTTTCTCCCCACATTCCCCCTAAACCTGTATTCTTTTGCATCCATGCAGATCCCAGCCTGGCTTTTCCCTACAGGCTGGTCCTTGGGAGCACAGCAGAAATCACAGCTTCCAGCTCCGAGTTCATGACTGCCTCTCCAAACCCATCCTGGTGCTGGCACAAACCAGAAGCCCTGACACCTTTATTTATTTATTTTTTTCATAGAAAAGCCCTAGCAAGGGCAAATACAGAACTTGTGAGAGGCATCGCGGCAGAAGAAGAGCCTCAATAAATAAGATTTATGAGCCGAAACACCATGGGATTTCTGACTGTGGAAAAAGGCCTGGGAGCTTTGGACAACTCGGAGAGGCAGGTTCGGTTCTCTGCAATGCTTAAATGGGCAAAGGCATAAAAATAATTGAAGGTCTCCAGCTCAGCTCCTCTTTGCAGCAGGGGATGGTGTTGGAGAGGAAGGGGAAGGTGTTTGGAGTGGGAAATAGAGACTGATGGGAGCTCCCAAAGGCAGCTCAGGAAAAGCCCAGTTCATGAAAAGTCCAGTTCTGCTGGAAAAACACAGCTGAAGGCAAGGGAAAGGAAAATCTGCTGGAAAAGATGCCCTTTTGAGTGAGAGGAATCTTGGCAGCTTCAGGCCTGATTGGGAAAATAACGCAGGGAAATTTCCACAAGGCTTGGCATTTTCTTTTTCCCCTCTCTCCATCTCAGAAAGGACTGATCTGTTTCTTTTCAAAGTTAAGCCTAACCCTGAATTCCTCCCTCCATCCCCAACAACACATCCATGGATAATGTGCCTTTAATTACTATTAATTACTTAATCATGCTCTCCACAGCTCTGCTTAAGACCCTGCATTAATTGCTCACAAACAAGCTCTGGACATGTACACGCTGTAATGGAGACAGCAGGTCCCTTAAATCCCATTCCCTGCAGGTCTGGCCCCTCCTTTCCCACCTTTCCCAGAAGATACAATTCCCAGTGGTTTGCTCCAGGCTTTCTGTGTCAGTTTTCCGGATGATTTTCGTGCTGACCTGATGACACGGGGTCTTGCTTTGGGGTGCTCTCACCTCCTTGGGGATTGGCAAGGTGAGGGAGATCATTTCCAGCAGCTCCAGGGGGACATCCCAAGCAGGAGGGATGGGAGAGTTCCTTCCCTGCGTCAGGAGGAATGGGAAGCAGAAGAAGGAATGAAACCCTGGGCAGCAAAGCCCCTGGGCCAGGCTGGATGCAGTGAGTTCTGTGAGACAAGAACAGTGTGAAAAATTCAGTGTTAAGCCCAGGCTGCTCAGGCCTGGCCTAATGTCTTAGAGGGAAAGCAGCAAGTCCTCACTGCGGAAGAATTCCAAGGAAATCGATTTATAAAACAAAACAGTGGCGGAATCTCCAATCGACAGCAGCTCCAGGCAACAAAATCAATCCCAATCACATTTTCCCAGCCAGGCTGCTCATCAGGCACAATCTTGGTGCAGGCTGGGAGGAGGAGGAAGAAATACAAACTTGAATTCCTGTGGGCACAACTGAGCAAATCCATGGATACAGCACCGAGCACCACATCAGCCAAAACACGGGAAAGCCCCATGGCAACCATCCCCAGGGATGAGCCAGGGGGAGAACATCAGAATCACAAAATCCCACAATTGTTTGGGTTGGAAGGACGTAAAGCCCATCTAATCCCACCCCCTGCCATGGGCAGGGACACCTTCCACCATCCCAGGCTGCTCCAAGCCCTGCCCAGCCTGGCCTTGGGCACTGCCAGGGATCCAGGGGCAGCCACAGCTTCTCTAAGCAACCTCTGCCAGAGCCTCCCCACCCTCACAGGGAACAATTCCTTCCCAAAATCCCATCTCTCCCTGCCCTCTGGCACTGGGAAGCCATTCCCTGTGTCCTGTCCCTCCATCCCTTGTCCCCAGTCCCTCTCCAGCTGGAAGGGCTCTCAGCTCTCCTTGGAGCCTCCTCCTCTCCAGCTGAACACCCCCAGCTCTCCCTGCCTGGCTCCAGGGCAGAGGGGCTCTACTCCTCGGAGCATCGTTTCCCCAAATGCCTGTGCCACCCCACTGTAGGTGTGCTCACACCCTCCCAGCTCCCCTCCCTGCTGCTGGACGCAGTGCCAGGGGCCAGGAAAACACTTCCCATCGCTGGGAAGCCTTTAGGCCTTCCATTCTCCACCCGTCTCAGCTCCCTGCCCAGCGGGGGCCAGCCAGGAGGAGCTGGGAGCTGCTCCGTTCCCACCCCACACCCAGAACAGCAGCAAGCTGGAATCAGTCCGATGATTCCCATATCCCTGCTCCCAGAAAAAGCTCTGTCCAAAGCGAGCAAAGGCAGAGGTGTCTCAGAGCTGGCAATGGTGGCTCCTCTGGCAGCAGCAGCCCTGGCTGAGGGGCAGGGCTGGGCAGGGTGGGATTTCCCCTCCGGGGATCCTCACACCTCTCACAGCCTCAGCTGATGCTGCTCTCACAACATCGACTCAGTCACCCCCAGTTACAAACAAAAGGGAGCAAAAGGCTCTTCCTACGGAAGAAAAGTGGGTCGGGAGGGATCCCTGAGCCCAGCTCAGCTCCCAGAGTGTGTCATGAATCACTTCAGGGTGCTTGCAGATGTGCAATTATTGCAGTGAGAGCTCTGGCAGTGCAGTGTGCGATCAATCATCACCACAAACCAGTCACGTAGGCTGGGGCACCTCCTCACCTGGCGGCTCGTGTTCCAGGTGAAATGCAAACCCTCCCAGTTCATTTCCAGGTTTCCAAGTGTTTCCTGTCACATTCGTGTCCCAAACACCTCCAACAAGGTCCTCTCCTGCCCAGCTGCAGAGGGGATTCATGCAGGGAGAATCATGAGCGCTCTGCCTCTAGTCTTCCTTTAAATGCCAGCTCCTGGGAATTTGATCCAAAGCTTTGTGGTATTTCGTGGTTTAGCACAAATTCCACATCCTGGGGGTAACTTTTCCCCACCTTCCCTCTCAGAAGTCAGAAGGGGAACTTGCAACCTCCTGGGTGTTGCAGGAGGTTGGAAAGAAGCCAGTGCTTAGCGTTAAAAAAAACCCAAAAGACAACAAACCTAACTGAAAATGAACTCCTGAGTTTTATTCCTGTTTCAGGATTTTGCAGCAGCCTGCTGGAAGTGGTTTTGTCCCTTCTAACAGCAAAAGTTGCATCAAAAGTTGTCCTAACAAGTAAAGTAGGGCAGTCAGAGGAAATGGAGGGTGACTGCAGTGACCAAGCCCCAGTGGGCTGAGGTTTCCCACCCCCAAGTCCCCATTAGAGCTGGAGATAAAAACCCTGTTCTCCCAGAGGTTTCAGCTCGTCCCTGTCCTGGAGCTCCCCACTTTGAGAGCTGCACCCCGACACTGTGTCTGTAACAACTCTAATCGCTGTCCTGAGGATGGGACGGAGAGCCACGAAATCCAAGAAGTGCTGAGTGGAAAATCACATGTTCTCCTGCTCCTTTGCCAAGGAAAAAAGGAGACCTTAAGCACCAGCAAGTGTGGGAAACCCCTGTGAGAAGAGGGTGTGGTGAGACCCATCCTAGATAAACTAAACACTGGCTGCTCTTGTTCTTGGCATTGCAGACATCCAACGCAGATCTGGCCCTAAAGCTTTGTCCAGGGTAAAAGTGACAAAGCCAGGAGGCATTTCCCAGATGGAAAAAGCCTCGGATCCCTGTGCCCACAGTTTGTGTCCCTACTTGCAGTGAGGTGCTGGGAGTGGTGGGTGCTCTGCCACTGCCTGCAGATTAAATAAATCCAACTCCAGTGACCATTTCGCTCTCTTCAGGGGGACTTAAATTCCCAACAAAGCACGATTCCCGCAGAGGGATGAGCTTCCCCACTGGCAGGACCACCCTGAGGAATTTGGGATATTCTCCAGCCCCCTGTGTCTGAGCAGTCCTGGCTCCACCAGGTGTGATCCCCATGTTCCTGAGAGATCCTGTACGGGGGCTGGGGAGGGAAAGGGAAAACCAAGGTCCCTGTCCTGGTGTCACTGGGTCCTGGAGCGGCCCAGGGAAGGAAAAAGCCCTTCCCGGTGGCCCATAGCCCCCAACCCAAGGAATTCGAGCTATGCAGGGAGCAGAGGTCACTGCAATCAGGTGCAGCGTAAAAGGCAAAGATAAACCCCATAAATCAGGCTGTGGGAAGGGGAGGAGGGCACAAGTGCACAGAGCTGCCGGAGGATGGTACAAGGAAACCCCCCCGGGCAGAGGGAGGGGAGGTGAGGGATAACCTGAGCTCCAGAGCAGCCAGAACAGGGGGGATGGCTGGGGAAAGGGGAGCTGAAAGTACCCACGGTGGGGAAGTAACTTGCTTGTGCTCTGTCAGGGTAAAAAAAACCAACAAAACAACAAAAAATGGAAAATGCGGGGGGAAAAAACAGAAGCAGTGGGTGAGGCATAGAAAAAAAAGCCCTCAAAATACCATTTTGCTTCAGTTTTAGTCCATTTTTTTATATTGTTCCTGTGCTGGAATACAAAGGAGACACAAAAACCTCCTTGAAGAGCATTACAAATTGCACTGAAGCATTTTAAAAGATGTAATTTCTTTCCTGCTTAGACAGGAGACCCCCCCAAAGGCTGAAAGGTCCCTTGTGCAAGCATTTGTCCCTGTGACTCCAGCTTTCCACATGAGCCCACACGTCCATCCTGCTCATGGGGAGATGGATGGATGGATGGATGGATGGATGGATGAATGGAGGGATGGGTGGATGGATGGATGGAGGGATGGATGAAGGGAGGGATGGAGGGATGGATGGATGGAGGGATGGATGGATGGAGGGATGGGTGGATGATGGATGGAGGGATGGATGGATGGAAGGATGGATGGATGGAGGGATGGATGGGTGGATGGATGGATGGATGGA
>VZRL01002259.1:118345-176746 GCA_013397895.1 Origma solitaria
GGAGGGAGGGAGGGAGGGATGGATGGAGGGGTGAGAGATGGATGGAGGATGGAGGGATGGATGGATGGATGATGGATGGAGGGACATCTTGGCGACTCAGCTGGGGACCTGCACCCCTTTCCTGAGTCCTCCAGGTGAAAACAAGCATCCAGACATGTTTTGGGACACGGGAGTAGTGAGGCAGCTCCCATTGCTTATCCAGAATAAGCTCCTGGTGAAAATCCGTGCTGGTCCGCATCATGTGGGATCATGGGAGAGGTAACAAACCCACACCAGATGCTCTGGATCTCACCCCACCTGGTCTGGTCAGAGCTGGTGCACCCTGGGAGTGATGATCCCAATATAATCCCAGCTCCCACAACAGAATACTGAGATCCAGCTCCCGTGCAAAGGGAGAAGGAAAACGTGAGCCTGCCCGTCTGTGGAGAAGCAGATGGGAAACTTGACCCTTGGAATCATGGAAAATAAACAGGGAACTGTGAAGTCTCATGGTTTTTAGCTTGATTTCACACACGAGGGGATCTTAAAATGCACCATCCCAGTCCTGAGAGACTTTGGACCCTCTGGCCAGTCCCCCCAGCCTCGGCAGAGGAGCTGGAGCCTCGCTGACACGGAGCGCCCACAAGCCGTGCGAAAATAGGTGACTCGCTGGAGGAGAAGGAGAAAAAGCTATAAATATCCCGAGTGAGGGAAGAATTCATCACTCACTCAGCTCTTATTATACATCACAGGGAGCTGTTATACAAACCCCTGCCACAAAGAAAGGCCCAGGCATGAATCACTCCCCGTGAGATAGCCAAGAATCCAGCCACAGAGGCGAAACCCAAATGGACCGAGACGGCCTTGGAGCCTCTGTTCCGACCACGTTCCTAATCCTGTGACCATCCAGGAAACACCCTGTCCTTTTGGGAAAAGTATCGGGGACAGAGAAGAGAGGTCATCTCCCTTTGAAGGGCTTCTAAAAGACTGAAGGGGAGCAGTGAGCAGGGCCCGGGTATCATCCTCAGCCTGAAAGATCAGGGGAAAGGGTTTTTTAGGACACATAAAATAGGAGAGAGAGGAATCAGCATCACAAGCCCATCTCCCTTTCTCCATGGGCTCCTACTGTGCCTCATCTGATTTTTCCAATCTGCAAGGATAACTGCAGCTCCCTGTTCAAAGCCCAATTCGTGGATTCATGGAATCACAGAATGGTTCGGGTTGGAAGGGACCTTAGAGATCATCTCGTTCCACCCCCCCTGCCACGGACAGGGACATCTTCCTTCCTCCCCTTGTTTTCCTGAAGGAGAGGAGAAAAGGAACAGCTAAAAGTTAAATTCTGAAGGCTGTGGGGATGAAACCTGTTCTCCACTAGGCAAGATCACAGAGAGGGCTGGATGCTGAGTCCTGAGATAAGGTAGATGCCTAGAATAACCCAAATAGCTGAGATAACCCCTGCTCTGGGGTCTGGCATCTCCATCCATCACTGACCTGGAGCCAGGAGCCTGCTCTGACTTGACCCAAGTCTCCACTCTGCCTTCCAGATCCCAGGGTTGCTCCAGGTGGGGTCAAGGTCTCGGAATCCTGAATCCACATTCGGGAGGGTGATGGGAGCTGAGCCTGGGGACTCTGAGCTGTGCTGGAGAGCTCTGCTGGAGCAGCCAAGCCCACCCCGAAGGCAGTGGGCTGGGGTTGAAGTGGGCTCTGCCCAGCCTGGCACGCAGGGAAGGGTGGCAGGGGCCAAGGTGGGGCACAGCTGTGCCATGGAGCTTCTCCCACATCTACACTCACATGACACCCCCGAGCCTGTGGGGTGCTGCTCTCCAAAAGGCCAGGAACGGGCTGTGGAGGGGGCTCTGGATGAATTTATTCCCCCTGATGAGCTCATGCCTTGGCAGGACAGAGCTGCAGATGAAGCTGAGTGGTTTCTCGTCAGTCTGTCTCCATCCGTGCCTCAAGCAACGCTGCCTGCTCCTCTGCTCCAGGTAGAAGCGATAGTGAGGGCCTGTTCTCCAGCTTCTCCTCATTTTCTTATCTCTCCTCCCACCTCCCCAAAGCCTGTGAGGGAGCCAAGCCCCCTCTGAAGTATGAGCCCTTGTCCACCATCAGGTCGAACTATTCCCCAGGAGAATTGTGGTTAAAGCCAAAGCTGAAGGCACACGGCTTCCCTCCCCTGGAATTCCAAGGGTGGAGATCCCTGGGAAGGGAGGGCAGCTCTGCTGACACCACGGAGGGGATGGATGGGATGGGGGACACAGATCAGAGGTGTATTTGGTGCCTCTTCCAGGGAGAGGCTTAGCTCACAGAGCAGGAGGCTGCAGGAGCCAGCAAGTTCTGCTCCTGTCATCATTCCTCCTGGGAAAAACAGCTTCCAGTGCTGGAAGCCTTAATTGGGCTTCCCTCATAAATCACCTGGATGTCACCCAGGTGTAAGCCCTTCCCAGGTTGGCACGGAGAGGCATTCTCTGTTTCCATCCCGCTCCATTCTTCAGCAGGAGCTCCTGACCCCTCGGAGCCTCTGTCCCTGAACCCCCGGGAGATCCCAGGAGCCCTGCTCCTCCAGGAATGTCAGCTCTCCCAGGATGCTGTGCCCTGCTCCACATGCACATTGGTGCTTTGAGAGACACTTGCCATGCTAACAGCCAGCCACAGCACCTAGTTTCCTCTCCTAGATTAGTCATTCTTCCCAAATTTCCTTCTTTTGTGTAGGGATTCCCTCTGTTTCCTGCTACAGGCTTCATTTTCCCTGTTCTATAAGCACTTGGAAGTATTTGTACTGCCAGGGAGGCCGTTCATCTGTTTGGCTATTTTTATTCCTCCTGCCATAGCAGCTAAAGAATTGTTATTCCAGAATAATCTCTGCAGGTCAGGAAGGGAAAGAAATCATCTTGGATACGGCTGAATGGATTGAAAGCAGTTTCCTACACGACAGGACCCCATCATCCTGCTGAAATCTTTAACATTGATACTCCATGTCTCGATGATCCTTGTGGTCCCTTCCAGCTCGGGGTATCCCATGATTTAATAATTGGCAGGAATTCAAAGCACAGCCACGTTCTTTAAGACATCAGGTCCAGGTGTCAAAGGTGCCAGTCCTGGGGGAACAGTGGAGGATTTCAGTCCTTTGCACCTCTGAGGACTAAAGGGTTTTGGTTTCTTTCCCAGAACTATTAAACCTCAACTGAGCATCCCACAAAATTGCTTCTGCTCTCAGCATGCCCAGGCCTGGCACCAGGAAACAAGCCCTGCCCATGGCAGGGAAGTTGGAACGAGGTGATCTCTGAAATGCCTTCCAACCCAAACCATGCTGTGATTCTGTGATCAAGCCTCTGCAAACACGGATTCCTTCAGAAAAGGATAATCAAAATATTTCTGGGCTCAGCTCATTCTCCCGGACTGCATCAGTATTTGGGGAGTCAGGCTCCCTCCTGCTGCTCCTTGGAGGCAGTGTGGGATGTGTGGAGCATCCCTTGTGCTCTGCCTGCAGGGACACGCCTGGAATTCCTGCTCCCAGCCAGGGACTGGCTGCTTCTGGCACAGCCGTGCCAAGGAGACGAAGCCTTGCCAGCTCCTTCTCCGCTGGGGTCAGCCTGGTCCCAGCAGGCCCTGACGCCTCCCCTGTGCTCCAGGAGAGATCCCTAGCAGCTCCACATGGATTAGCCTCCAGCTGGGGGGTGGCAAACGGGAGCACCCTTCTCGATGGCCTCTGTGGGTACTTGTGGTGCCAGGCTGTGCTGAGCCCGAGTGCCAAAACGCATTCTCCTCGTTGCATTCAAGCAAAAAATCCCCACAGTTGCTCCTGAGGGAGGACATTCCCTTCAGGCTCAAGTTGCACATCTGGATCAGGAGGAGAAGTAGAAAACGTGTGGAGTTTTTTTGGAGCAGAGCAGCCTTTTCTGGGTGTCGTTGATGTCGTTTGTGGGACACAGCTGAAAGTCTGAGTGTGCCTTAAACACTCTGAGCTTTCAAAACGCTGTATTTTTCCTTATAGGTGGTGTTCGGAAGATGGCACATTCCAAAGCTTCTTTAAACACCAGCGAGGTTTGAAACGGAGCCTTTTGTCCCCGAGTGTGTGAGCAGCCTGAGGCTGGTGGTTCAGAGGAGCCCTCGCAGCAGTGACTGTCGGTGACCCTCGGTGGCCTCTGCTCCCCTCAGTCTGGCAGTGCTGCTGAAGCGCTGCGCCCCAGCTGCAGCTCCTTCTCGGGTCACACCCTCACCTCCCTGGCCACGGCTCTGCTCAGCTTCCAGGGCGACTCTGATTCTCCCTCCTCGTGCCCACAGCACATCACAGTCAGATCCAGACTTGGCCCAGCCTCAGTTTGGCCCTTGCCCTCCTGCGGTCACCATGAGGAGCCCCTGGTGAACATCTTATTCCCATCAGGACTCATCCCAAACCTTCTGGGGCCGCAGCACAGCTCAGCTCCAGGCTCGGGGTGTGCGGCAAACCCAAACCCCAATCCTCCTCTTCCTCGTCCAGGCATCACCTAAACCCTGACCCAGCCCTGCTGTCGCTTCCCCAGCCTTTGATCGTTTATTCCCAGGCTGGACACATTCTCTCCGTTACAAATTACAGGCCTCTAATTGGATTGAGAGCCAAGCCTGCACCTTCCCCTGTAATTTAGCTTTAATTAATGCCCATTTATTATTAACTGTTTTCAGCTGGGCTTAGGCTTAATATCAGCTGGTTATTATCCAGAGGCCAGCATGGATTGTTTTCATCTCCTTTATTACCCATTTCAGTAATTTCCCCCCTCCCCTGTTGACAGATGCCTGCAGAATGTGCACGATCAGCATAAAGGGTCCCTGTGAAGGAACAACGGGGCTTTCAGAGCCACCAAAGCCCAAGGAAAGCCTCCCCACGTCCCCAGGTCAGTGCCCAAGGCACGTGGGCAAAGGAAAATCCCCGTGTCCCACAGGAGTGACACAGTTTGTATTTTTTACTGACGCACAAAATCTGTAATCGAGGGTGGAAATTACCCAGGAGCTATTTTGAAAGAATTGGGGCATTTTCATATTCTTTTATATTTTCCATTTTCTCATTTCTGGCTTTAAGAAAATAAAAGGAAAAAAAAAGGAGAAGAACAGAAAAAGAAACCTTTCCTTCTGCTTCCTTTTATCACATTTCCCTCCCCCCTGCAAAAAAAAAAAAAAAAAATAGCAGCAGTGAAAGTATAACACCACAAATCCAAGACAACGGCAAGACTCAGGAGAGGCCTTCAGAGCACGGATAAAAAGATAGGGAGCTGAAGGAGGAAAGGTTTAAAAAGCCTTCTAAGAGCATCAGCTCCACCAAAGCCACGTCCCCAAGTGCCACATCCACACACTGAACACCTCCAGGGATGGTCATTCCACCCTTTCCATAGCTCTCTATGAGGAGATTTTTCCTAATACCCAATCGAAACTGTTCCTGCTCCAGCTTGGCCAGGAGCACCGAGTGTGCAGGGCACTGATAAAACCCATCCGAGCTCGTGGTGGGCGCCGGTGCCAGCGCCAGCCACCAAAACACAGGCTAAAGTCTCTCCTGCCGAGGGTGACGGTGACAGCTTGTGAGGGAAAGCAACAGTGGCAAAGGTGAGGAGAAGAACTGAGGCATGGCAGCGCCCTTTCCTCCCCTGGTGGGGGTTGGAGAACATTTTGAGAAAGGTCAGGAAATGTTAGAGGAACGGAAACATCCCCAAGGAGGGATGCCATGTGTGACTTGCAGGTACAAAAACAGTGACAACTGCTTGGGCTTGACATTTCCCCCACCCTGAGGGGATATTTCAGTTCGCTATTTCCCAACAATTATTGTGAAATTGGCAGTTCTTGCCCCATTTAGTGCTTTCTTCTCCGTGCTTTGTGCTCATTTTGCAAAGTTGGCCTCTGGGTTCGGTGGGGGAAGGAACTCCAGAGTTTCCAGGACTCCAAATCCCACCTTGCTCCCACCCTCCCTTTGCCCCAGGGCTGTGGGGGACACGAAACCTCCACAAAACCTTAGGGGTCACCTCAGGCATGTGGGGATGCCCGGGGACATGCCAGGCACGGGATGGAGGCAAGGAGGGAGGAGTGTGTGGGGCGTTCAACCATCTCACCCCAAGCACAGCATGAGAGCTGCCCTGGGACCATTACCTGGAGCCGAGAGCATCCTCCAGCCCAGCCAGGAGCTCTTCCCTGCAAAGGCCCCGTCTGCTTTAATTACTCTCATTTGGAAGTCAATGCAGAGCGCCTTTCCTGAGGATGCCTGCCTGGAGCAGCCCCGGAGGAGCTGGAAAAGAACGGAAACTGTTTTCAGTCGCACATCAGCCCCCTCAGGCTTGATGAAAAATAGGGGAAATGCAGCAACAAAACACTTTAAAGATGTTTTCTAAAGATGTTTTCTCCGACTTGCTCTTACCCAAGTTTTCAGCACAGTCAACTTCCCAGCCCTCAAGGCTGGAAAAAATCAGAGACCCACTATCATCATCATCAAATGATTTGGGTTGGAAGAGACCTTCAAAACCATCCAGTGCCACCCCTGCCCTGGGCAGGGACACCGCCCACTACCCCAGGTTGCTCCAAGCCCTGTCCAGCCTGGCCTTGGACACTGCCAGGGATCCAGGGGCAGCCACAGATTTAGAAAGGAGCTGCACACTGGCAAGGAAGTGTTTCTGAAATGTTTTCTAGCATTTGCTATTAAAAAAGGGCTGATGTTTAATGAAACGTCACTATGCCAGGAAAGAAAAATCAAGAGCAAACCAGACCTGCCCCGTCTCTGTTGTCCCCCTCCTCCTCCCCAAACTCCTTTGGAGCTGGAGCCCTGACTGCCGTGATCCCTGGCTCTCCTGGCTATAAATTCATCAGGTTCCAGCCCTTGCCAAGCCAGACTCTGAAAATAAGCTCTGCGTGGCCTTGTAGGTGACCCAGAACAAGCAGCAGAGCAGGGCTTGGATCACAGCTTTTAAATCCTGGCTCTGCTCCTGCCAGCAGCCCTTGTCACCAGCTGATAACCAGAGCAAAGGGCTCGATGTGGCACTGTTTTCCCGTGCCCTGGAACGCCACCCTGGGCCTGCAGGGAACAGATGGCCAGCACAGATCTGGGCATCACCTCGGCTTGTTCAAAGCACTCTGTGCCCAAGCCCTCTCCTGGCAGGAATGGATGTACCCCGACAGTTCTCCTGCCCAGCAGGAGCTCTGCAGCAGCTTTCCATGGGGTTTTTTTTTCCTCATTTAGGCAAAAACCAGGAGAGATGGAGCTGCAGTTTGCATTTCCTGACACCTTGTGCCACGAGCGCGCGCGGTGCCGCGATCCCCGCGGCGGCAGGGATGGAGCCCGGGGATCAGCATGGCTGGGAAGTGGATCCTGGAGAGCTGGAAACGTGCCTCGGGGCACAGCCTTGCTGTCTGAAAGCCTTCTCCCACGCTCCTCGGGGAAACAGCCTGCCCGAGGCAGGATTTCTCACCTCACCAGCCCGGGGAGGGGAAAGGCACAGCCGAGGATTGGGAGAGGCGCTCGGTGCCCGCCTGGAGGGATGCTCCAGCGGCACCATCCCCTTCCCTGCCAGGACCTGCTGCTCCTGGCAGCCACACACGCCTGGCACCGTGCCTGCCTCGCAGGAGAGGAACGGTCCAGTGGCTCCTCCTGACACCGATTTCTGCCAGGATTAACAGGAAAGGCTGGAGCTGCTTGGAAATTGGGCATGCTGGCATCTCACAGGGCTGCAGGAGTCGGTGTGTGACCCAGGCACCTGATAAACCAGAGTCCTCCAGAGGGAGGGAAGAGCTGGGAGCATCCTCCCATGAGGCTGGAATTCCTGCTGACCTCCTGTCCCTGCTCCATTTGCCATGAATTGCTCCTGGCGAGCAGCAGGAAGGGTTTAAAGCCTCGGCACGTGGCTGGAAGAGCCTGGAGCGGGCACAGGCAGACTGGAACCCACCCTCCCTCTGCAAACAGAGGTGTTTCACTGGCTCAGAGCTCCCAGCCCTTCCCAGGGCATTCCTCAGGGTAATTTCCAGGGCTGGATTTGGGATATGGGGACAGCACACTGTCCCTGCCAAAAAAGCAGAAAAAGCAACAAATGAAAAGGGTGGGCACAGAGAAGCTGTGGCTGCCCCTGGATCCCTGGTAGTGTCCCAGGCCAGGCTGGACGGGGCTGGGAGCAGCCTGGGGCAGTGGAAGGTGTCCCTGCCCAGGCCAGGGGGTGGAAGGAGGTCAACTTTAAGGTCCATTCCAACCCAACCCGGTCTGGGATTCCATGGAAAACAAAGCCTGGTTGTTCTGACACAAAGACAGGCAGGCAAGGAAATGCGCCCTCCAACCTTTTGGATCACTTCTGTGCTCCAAGGCAGGTGCTGTTTTGTATTCCGCTCCCTCCACCTCCCTGGTCCTGCCCTAGCGCAGGGAGAGCTCCTGAAATAGCTGCTTCTGAGCCACTTTATTTTGGATGCAAATCATTGGTATTCTGCAAGAAGAGCTCTCACTTGGAGAGCTATCCTGCCAGACCTGTTCCAGCTGATTTCCTCACAGAGCTGAAGCCCTTCCCATAAAAACCTCCGGCTGCAAACCAGTGAGCAGCCAGAGTTCACCTCCTTTCTTTCTTTATCATTCCATACCCGTCCCCCTCCTCATTTGTCTCCTTTTATTTCCCTTCCCTCACATCTGCGTTGCTGCAGAGCACTGTTAATAAGATTTATGGCTGAATATCCTCTGGCATCCAGGTAATTCCATAGGCACTCGCTGGTCCGGTTTGAAAAGCAAACAGCTCCTCTCACCATTCCCCGCTGGGCTCTGCTGCCTGAATTCCCTAAGGCAAACCCTGGGGAAGGTAAATATTTGGTCCTGGCTCCAAAGCTGTAAGGCTCCTGTCTCCGTGGGGGGATCTGGGCAGGGTTAGGGGTGCCCTTTCCCGTGCCATGGATTCACTGGGCACCACCAGAGGAGGGGAGGAGGGAGAAATGGGAGCAGTGCAGGGGACTGGAAGCACCTAACCAGAGCCATTCCGGCAGGAAGGATCCCTGGAGGCCACTGCTCCAAACCCTTGTTCGAAGGTAGGTCCAGCCAGATCCAGCTGCTGTGTCCAGCTGCACTCGAATCGTCTCCAGGGATGAACTGGATTTGTAGGAAGATGCTGCTGCTCAGGGAGGATTTTCGCAGGTTTTCTTTAACTCTGCACAAGCAGGAGGCATTGAGAGCTCGTCCAGGAGTATATTAAAACTAAGACATCCTGTGCCTCCAGCCAGGAAAGCAGAAAATGGGGAAGAATAGCTTCTCCAAGAGTAATTACACAGCAAAGTGACAAAGTGAGTGGGGGAGACAGCAGAGGTTAAATCCATGCCATGGATCCTGTGGCAGCAGCGCTACCAGGAAAGCCTTTAGGGGCTTTCACACTGTAAACAAACAAGGGAAATCTGAGTTTTACCTTCTCCAGTGACTGGGAAGTGGGAATTTGCAGATAATAGAGCAGGAATGTTTCAAAGAGCTGTGTTCATGGAATCATGGAATGGTGTGGGTTGGGAGGGACCCTAAAACTCATCCCATTCCGCCCCCTGCCATGGGCAGGGACACCTTCCCCTGTCCCAGGCTGCTCCAAGCCCTGTCCAGCCTGGCCTTGGGCACCGCCAGGGATCCAGGGGCAGCCACAGCTTCTCTGGGCACCTGTGCCAGGGCCTGCCCTACCCTCCCAGGGAACAATTCCTTCCCAATATCCCATCTAACCTTCATCTTCCATCCTTCTCTGGCAGTGGGAAGCCTTTCCCCCTTGTCCTGTGGTGTGTTCCCCCTTGTCTCCTGTGGTGTTTCTCTGCACATGGGCCATGCCAAAGGTACTTTTCTTCACCAAACCAGGTTCCCCAGCTCCCCAAAGCACGGTGATACCACACAGGACTGTGGTGGAAGGACAGGCTAAGGCCTTTCTCTCAGCTCCAGGGCTTCCTGGAAACTTCTCTGTGAAGCAAGAGCAGAAAAACTGGTGCCCAAATGCAAACCAAGAAACCACCCAAATATCTCTCTAATCATGGGCACAGCCCAGGTCTGCCCTGGGATGGGAAATTTATATCATGTCCCAACAAAAAGCAGATTGAAGTGAACTCCATTTTGCACCTCGCAGCTTCTGCTGGCTGCTGGGATATGTTTATGTTCCGAGGTTGGTTGTGCTTCCTAGAGGGTAAAGCCTTGTTCCCTGCTCCCCATCCAGAGATTCCCATGCACCTTCTCCTCCCTTTCCCTCAGCTGCAGACCTTGTGATATGTACAGGGCAGCTTGGGGACATGGCTTAGCGGTTGGACTTGAGCTTGGAGGGCTTTTCCAACCTTTTCATGATGGTTCTGTCATCTTGGTCCTCTTAGAAGGCTGTGTGATGGGAAATTTATATCATGTCCCAACAAAAAGCAGATTGAAGTGAACTCCATTTTGCACCTCGCAGCTTCTGCTGGCTGCTGGGATATGTTTATGTTCCGAGGTTGGTTGTGCTTCCTAGAGGGTAAAGCCTTGTTCCCTGCTCCCCATCCAGAGATTCCCATGCACCTTCTCCTCCCTTTCCCTCAGCTGCAGACCTTGTGATATGTACAGGGCAGCTTGGGGACATGGCTTAGCGGTTGGACTTGAGCTTGGAGGGCTTTTCCAACCTTTTCATGATGGTTCTGTCTCTCGGTCCCTTTAGAAAACCCTGGGGATGTCACGCTCTGCCCCAAGCGCCCCTTTGCAGGGCTTGCCTGGAGCGGCAAGCAGGGGATTATCCATCCTGGAACCTTCCTGCCAACCCTGCAGCCAGGGATCAGAGGAGGCCACCGGGAAGGCCACACTCCCGACAGCCCATCTGCAGTGCAGTGGATGAGGGAGTGACTCCGTGGCAGCCCTGGCTGCCCTGAGCTGCCGCTGCCGAGCGCTCCACGGGCACTTTTCCCTTTCGCGGAGGGCACTCCCTTGGAACGAGCGCTTGGCAGCAGATGAGTGAGGAATGAGATGGCTCTAATCCCGTAATTTAATTAGAGCTGTGTCCAACTGCCTAACGAAAAGCCCATTTCCTGAGCAGGCTGTGGCGTCTGGCTGCTCTCTCCGGGCTCCTGCTCCTGCTCTTCCACACTGCAGTGCTTTTCCACCCCTGCCCTCTTCTCCTCATTTCCCTTCCCGTGGGTTTTAGCCAAAACAGCACGGGCTGGGACTCCCCTCAGCTGTCCATCCTCACATTTGGGAATATGGGACTAACGGGAGCGCTCTGGTGGGGAGGGGGAGGGCAGGAGCTCTGGTTTTATCCCACAGAGGCAGGAGGAAGTGGAAATCTAAGCTCCAGGTCTCCTTCCACGTGGGAGAAGTTCCAGGTCTCCTATTTTGCAACCGAGCAAAAAATGTTGGCCAAGACAAGACAAGGAGGGTGCTGGGGGGGTCAGACCCCATCCTGCCCTGACCGAGGGGTCCTGGCACCCCCTATCACACCATCCCATGAGCAGGAATCTCCTTCAGGATCTCCCCAGCTGCATGGGGACGGCTGAACAGCCCCCCTGGAAGTGTTCCAGGCCAGGTTTGATGGGGCTTGGAGCAACCTGGGATAGTGGAAGGTGTCCCTGCCCATGGCAGGGAGTGGAACATGAGGAGTTTCAAGGTGCCTTCCAACCTAAACTGTTTTGATGGAGCAAAAGGATCTCAGAATGAGGGATCAGCAGCCTGAGGGACAATTTGGTAAGGGCAGGAATGCACAATCTCATCCCTCCAAGGAGGAGAGCAGCCTGGTGATACCTCCTCCCTGGCTCAGGGAAAAGCTCATCCTGACCCAAAACCCACACGGGACCAGGTCAGCAGGAGGTTTTGCTCGGATTCTGGCTTGACCCTGCCCCACACATTCCTGGCCCACGGCTCTGAGCAGCCTCGTGGGGGCTCAGCCAGACACAGAGCTCCCCTGGTGCAGATAAATTCCTGCACAGCAGCAAAATCCCAGGCTGGCCAGCAGCAAAATGCCTGATTAACAATCACTGGCTCCTCGCCACCCATCCACCAGGCCCAAGCTTGCACCAGTAATTGCTGCCCCATTATGTTTTCCGGATGCTCCAAGGTGAAAGGGAGCTTTGTCCCGGAGTCCTGGGAGAGCCAGGGATGCCTCAAGCTGGCAAACAGCTCCTCCTGCACAAAGTCCTGGTGCTGGGACAAAGGCAGGGCTGGGCATCCCATTCTGCTCCTCAAAGCCTTGGCAAGAGCTCCCAGCTCCAAGGGGGAAGGGGGAATGCTGGTGTCTCACCAAATGTCCTGACCAGTGTCCCTGGGGATGCACTGGGGACACCTCATGGAAATGCATCCAGGGGATAACTTTATCCCAGAGCCACAGAAATGTCCCCGGGAGATGCCACTGTCCAGGGCCACAGAAATGCCCCCGGGAGATATCACTATCCCAGAGCCACAGAAATGCCCCCGGGAGATGCCACTGTCCCAGGGCCACAGAAACACCCCAGGAAATGTCATTTTCCCAGGGCCACAGAAGTGT
This sequence comes from Origma solitaria, assembly GCA_013397895.1. Taxonomy (NCBI): domain Eukaryota; kingdom Metazoa; phylum Chordata; class Aves; order Passeriformes; family Acanthizidae; genus Origma; species Origma solitaria. Next base: position 130,750 of record VZRL01002259.1, read on the forward strand.
CCTTAGGCAATGTCACTATCCCGTTGCCACAGAAATGCCCCCAGGCAATGTCACCGGCCCAGTGACGCCAACAAATGCAGCTGCAATCCTCCTCCCCTGGCAAGGGAAGAGCCCCAGGACAACAGTGATGGCATTCCACAGCACTGGGGAATTTCCTTCTTCTTCTTCTAAGCTGAAGGCTGCTGAAGAGCTGCTCTTAGATAAAGATTTTGAACTCCCAACATTGTTCTGACGCTGCTGCCTGAGATCTGTGGCCCAGCCTGGAGGGAGCATTTCTTTGTGGCTCCTTGGGGAATCCCACCCACAAGGCTGCCTGGATGTGGTTAAACAGGGATTCCCCTGCTGCAGAGCCCACCTTTCGCTCACCTGCAGCTGCGGGAGGGATCGGAGCCACTCCAGCGTTTCAGATCTTCAGAGGAAGCAGAACAGGCAGGAAAAGATGCTGAAGGCCAGAGGGAGTTGGGAAAACTTGGCTGTAAGAACTGCTCCTGGTTTGCAGAGGAATGAAGGTTCCTAAATCCAGGGCCAGCACTGTGCTCCTTTGGCTCGGGGCGGTGATGATCTTGGGCTGTATTATATATACGAATTATTATATGTATGAATTATTATATATATGAATTATCCTCTCTCCCACAGCCCAGCCCTGCCCCAGCCTGTCCCCACTGCTCCAGGCAGGGGAAAATCGGCACCAGGCACAGCCAACCCCTGCTATTCCAGGGCAAAGCCTGGGGAAGAGCTGCTCTTGTGCCATCTCCCTAAATTTCTGGGTCCTCCCGAAGGACCATTACCATTTATAGTGCACTTCCCCAAAGGATTGCCTGCCTTCCTCTTCAAATTATTGAGGTAAAGAGCAAAGCCTGGTTTGCTAACCCAGGCAGGAGGAAATTGCTCTTATTTAGCCAAGGCTCTGAACCTCGATGTGTCCTGATCTCAGGAGCAAAGCAAGCCTGGCCAGTGCAGCTGTAGGAAACCACCTCAATGTGCTTTGATCCCACTGCTGCTTCCCAAGGGATTCCTGGGCAAGGAGAGACTCCAAGGATGGCCGGCTGCTCGAGCCAACCCCAGACCTTGTCCAGCTGTTCTGCAAAGCCCCGGGCTGGGCTCTCCCCACCAGCTTCCTCTTCGGCAGAGAACTTGTGTGCGCAGCTACGCCCAACAGACGCAGAGCAGCTGCAAGTTCCCTGTTCTGAAATCCCCCCAGTTCACCCCGCAAGCAAGTTTGGGTCCCATAAAAACATAGAATGGTTTGGAATAGGAGGGACCTTAAAGCCCATCTCATTCCACTCCTCACCATGGGCAGGGGCATCTTCCACTGTCCCAGGCTGCTCCAAGCCTCATCTAACCTGGTCTTGGACACATAGTGGGGCAGCCACAGCTTCTCTGGGCACCTGTGCCAGGGCCTGCCCACCCTCCCAGGGAACAATTCCTTCCCAATATCCCATCTGTCCCTGCCCTCTGGCAGTGGGAAGCCATTCCCTGTGTCCTGTCCCTCCATCCCTTGTCCCCAGTCCCTCTCCAGCTCTCCTGGAGCCCCTTCAGGCACTGGAAGGGCTCTGAGATCTCCCTGGAGCCTTCTCTCCTCCAGCTGAACCCTCCCAGCTCTCCCAGCCTGGCTCTGGAGCAGAGGGGCTCCAGTCCTGGAGCATCTCCATGGTCTCCTCTGGACTCTCTTCAGCAGCTCCAGGTTCTCCCTGTGCTGGCCCCAGGGCTGGGGCAGCTCTGCAGGTGGGGTCTCACCTGAATGGGGCAGAATTCCCCCCTTCCCTGCAGGCCATGCTGTGGGATCAGCCCAGGACACAGGGATTTTCTGGGCTGTGAATGCGCATGGCTGGGTCCTGCTGAGCTTCTCTACAAGTTCCTCTCCTCAGGGCTGCTCTCCATCCCTTCCCCACCCAGCCTGCACTCCTGCCTCTCACTGAGCCGTGCAGCACCAGGCTGTAAATTCCTCCTTCGTGCCAGGAAGCAAGCAGCAGGAGTGAGGGATGCAGGATTCCCAGCCAAATTCCCTGCTTTCTGTCCCTTCTTCCCACTCGGAGTGCCAGCCAGGTGGAGGAGCACTGGGCTGCCAGCCTGGGATGTCCCTTTCCTGGAGACATCTCAACCTGGAGCATTCCTCCACATGCACTCCCCTCTCCAGGGAATTCGAGGTGAGGAGGGAGTTCAGGAGAGGTGACAGCACCAGCTGGGGGCAGAGAAGCTGAGATTTATTACCTTCAGGCTCTGGGTGAATCACAAGTGACTCAGCTGTCCCCTGATGGTAACAGGGATGGGGCCGGGGTGGGAATCCAGGTTCATTTCCCAAGGGAAGGAATCCCTCCAGGACCCTGCAGCAGGCATGGGATGGACCTGAGCTCATGGTCATTCCAGCATCCGTGCCTGGGAAAGGCCATCCTGTGAGCGTGCAGCGCCTTGGGAGCCTGCAGCACCTCATTGTAAGGGAAGCTGAGGAGAAAGAGGGGAAAAAAAGAACCCCACCAGGAAAACAAAGGGCATTTCTGAGCAAAGATTGGTTTACCACAACTGCATTGCCATGAAAGCCTCCAAAAATTCTGGAGCGATCCCACTGCTGTGTCATCTTGTGCAGTTCCTGGAGCTGAGCAGCTGCTTTGGGGAGCGATGCTGCACTGCCCTGCTCCAGAACAGGGGATTTATCCTGTCCTTTCCTGCAGGAGGGACAGGCCAGTGGTTTCTGGCAGCAAGGAGGAGGTGTTTACACACATCTGCAAGCCCTCCCAGGCCCAGGGAGCAGCCAAACCCGCGGGGACGCCTGCCAGGAAGGGATCTCAGTCCTCTGGGATGCAGCAGGGAACTGAGAAGGTAAAATGGGAGATCCAGGGAGGGCAAGGAGGGGGAGATGCAGCTATGGATGGACCAGCAAAACACAGGAGGAGGAGGAGGAGGAGGAAAGGGGAGGAAGTGAAGAGAGCACGTCAGAACCAAGTAAATGAGGCAGTGATACGGTAATTAGCCTGTCTTTCCCAATGGAAAGGACTTCTCATCAGGAGGATTTCCTTCTGGCACCCATCAGGGACAGGAGGGAGTGTCCATCCAGGCCCAGTGCTCCTAACCAGTGCTCCCAGTACGAGCTGGGCCACTGAGGAGGGTGCTCAGGCAACTGAGCCCTGCAGGAAGGGGCCAAGGGTGGGAAGCCAGCACACCTCGCCAGGAGCCGGGGGAGCAACAACAACCCTGTCTGAACAGGAAACATCGGCAGGTTTCCCAGCTTGGCTGAAGGTCTTGGCAGGGCGTGCGGGGATGTGATCACATCCAGCTCACCTGATATCCATCTCGCTCCCTCACCGGGGCTGACCTCGGCAGAGGCGCTGCCTGTGCCTGCTCACTCGGGTGACTGAAGCAGGGTTTGATCCAGCTTTTCCCAGCCCAGCGTTGTGCACACACCGAGGGAGGGCTCAGGGGGTTGGATTTTGCCAGTCCCTCCTACCCCCAAACCAAGGGCATGTAAAAAATCACCTTGTTTTGTACCTGCACACAGAGGTTGATGTTTTTACCCTGCCATGCCAAGAAGTGACACCACAGGGCTTCAAAAAGAGACTGGGAAGATGAAACCGCATCAACATTTAATAGGGTAGAGAGGGACAGGGATAGCCCTAAACTGAGGTCTCTCCACAGTGGGTGCAAGGAAACAGACCCCTTGATTTTCACCATTCCTCTCATGCTAAAATTCCCTCCTTGAGCAGCTGAAAATGCTCTTTTTATGAGATAACACCAGAAGGTCGCTTCCTGCCGCTGCGGGATGCTCAGAAGGTGGGAAAGGTTTGTGAACACTGCGTTTTTTCAGCTCCCACCTCCACAAGTCCCACCTTAAATACGAACCAGACGAGGCTGGGGAGTGCTGGGCTGTTGGGTGACCTCCAACACCGCTGGGCTGGGCTGGAGAGGACAGTGCACTGAGGGAGCAGAAGAGGCTGGGTGCATCTGGTCTGGGCGGTGTGCAGGTCAGGGCCAGCCTGGTGACGGGCAGCGAATTCCCACTCCAGAGCCTGCCTGGAAAAAGGAACTCAGCAGGAGCTTACATCAGAGCGGGCCAGTGACCGAAGGAAGAGTGACAGGAGGCCAAGTGACTCACTTGTGGGGGGTGGGGGAAGGAGAGAGAAGGGGATGGGGTCAGGGAGCAGGGCCTGAGTCACCCAGGAAGGGCAGCTGGTGACAACAGCTGGAGAAACTCGCAGCAGAGAGCAGGTCTGCTCAGGAGAAAATCCGAGCTGGAAGCCAAGAGCTGGAGACAGCAATCCCGACAGCCAGAGCAGCGTGGAGCTGGGAGAGCCTGGCACGGGCTTTTCCTGCTTGGCAGCTCAGCCAGGGCTCAGGATGAGCATTTTCCAACAGGTAACACCATGGCCTGGTGTCTCACATTCCGTGATTTCACCATTCCTCTGGGCTGGGAGGCAGCCTTGTTCCCTCTTGTGTTCCTGCAGCCTCACATCACCGTGAGGGACAGACAATTCCCTTCCGTCCCATGTGGCACCGACCCTGCAGAACCCTCTTGGAGCGCTTTCCTGCAGGAATGGGCCAGAGGCAGGAGCACGGCTGGGACAGGGGACAGCACAAACGAATTTGCAGCCTGCTACTGCCTCCTCTCCTCCATCGCCCTCAAAACCTCATTTTTAAGCAGTCTGAGGTCCCACCAAAGAAAGTGAGGGAAAAGGAAAGGCACAGAGGAGCCACCTTCACCTGGTGTGAATGACACAGGGTGCAACCTCCAGGTCTCAAAAATGCCCCTGGCATCGATGCTGCAGCCGGTGAGGAGCCTCGGGCAGGGTCCAGTGTGCCCACCGAGGAGGAGAATTCATCGCCAAGACCCTGGGGCATTGAGGGCATTGTGCTTTTGGTGCCCACAAGCCTGGGAGGCCATGGAAAAGCACACGCTGGGGGCAGGATCCTTGATGGATCCTCTGCCACGCCAGCACGGAGAACACATGCAGCCAGAGTGGGATCATGTCTCCAGCTCCTAATCCCTGCTCCCCACCGGCATCTGGCTCCCAGCTCCCCCTGCGCATGGCTAAAATCCTCCTGCAAACCTATCCTCCCCTCCCAGGGAGCTGCTGCTGACTAACCAGATGTGTCATGGTCACAAGGCTGCATCCATCACTGCTCTAGCACTTCCCCTTCGGCCACAAAATTGGGAAATCAGGAAATCTGAGCAGCAGCGTCCACGTGGCACAGGAGGAGTGGGGGAAGAGGTGCCTGCCTGCAAACATCACTTCTATCCCTCTGTGTCCTTGGGGACAGATCCAGGTGATCCTGGTGCTGGACCCATTGCTGAGAGCAGATTTTCCAAGGGATGTCCTCTCTGAGATGTGCCAGAGAGAGGGATTCCCATGGGGAAGGATGAGAATGAGGCCATCTCTGGCACAGGAATTTGGGGAGACAAAAGTTCCTGAGTATGGGAGAGCCACAAACCACCCAGCTCAGCCCACAATGTATGGGGACATCGGTCAGCTTCCCTGCGGGGAAATTAGCTCCCTACGGCAAGGGGAAAGCTATCCATAGCTGGGAGATGGGCTTAAAAGCAAGCACGGTGTAGGAAGACCTCAGGAAACTCATCTTTCCCCCAATTCCTGTGCCTTGGCATGCAGTCTGGCCACAGCTGTGTCATCCCAAGCAGAGAATTCGGACACTTCCATCGCCAGGAGCTTTCTTTCCATGCCTGTGTCTCTGGATGCCAGGACCTGAAGGGATAAACTTGCTTCCAGAAGTCACTACTACACCTTTTCCTAAGGAAAAAGCCTCCTGCTGCTCTTGCCTCTCCCAGCGCCTGCAGAGCACCAGAAGTTCTCTACCCAGATCTGTTTGCTGGCCACACACACCCAACCTCATCCTCATCCTCCCGTCTCAAATTGAATCATGGAATCTCAGCGTGGTTTGGGTTGGAAGGAACCTTCAAGACCACCCAATTCCACCCCCTGTCCAGCCTTGCCTTGAACACTTCCAGGGATGGGGCAGCCATAACAATTTGGGCAAAGGAGGCTCAATTACTCTGAAGAATAATCCCATTAAACACTACACACCAGGGGTGAATTACTTGATGTCGAGCCTGTATTTGCCAACGTGTGCTGTAAATAAATATTTGATTAAGGTAATAACCCTGGTGCAAAAAAAGGAGATTTACGTTACCACCTTTGAACTGAACACAGTATCTGGTGCCTGCATGTTGCAAAAATTAGACCCTCCCTCCACCCGCTCGGAAGCAGCAGGAATCACAATGGCACTTTGTGGGAAAGCCCACGGGGCAGAGGGAATTGCCAAGCACAGGTACACAATTCCCAAGCACTGCTGAGAGTGCACTTCTCGCCCCAAAGGCAAAGGGTGAGCAGTCCTGAACCTAAACCTCCTGCAGAGAGCAATCCCACCAGTGCAGGGATGCTCCAGCATTACCCCTGGCGCTGGAAGCACTCACCGGAAGCTGAATTACATGAATTAATTACCCCATTATTACAAAAACCCCACAGAAGCCAGCAGGATCATTTCCTTGCCCAGACACTTGCTCCTGTGTGGCAAGCTGGGAAGGGAGCAAGCAGGGAGATTACAGGTTGGGAGGGGCTGGAGACGGAGCCAGCTGAGATGGTGGCAGGAGATGTCCGTGCATGCAGACAGGCGCGGGCACAGCTGGCAGCATGGAAAAGTGAAACCAGCAGGGCGCAATCATCTCCTCCTTGGCAGCCCCCAGCCTGCCCTGGGCATGCCTTAAGCCAAGGCAGAGCTTTTCCTGGCTGGGAATGGCGGTGCTTTCATGGCATCACTGATGGATTCCCAGCCCGCGCTCCCACCCTGTGGCACGGTGTCCTAACCTCTGCCGGGGGCACACCTGTAACCACAACAGGGGTCTGATCCCACTGTTTGGCATTCCTTTGTGCTCCCCCACACCTCTTCCCAAGCTATTTGCTGGACAAGGTCTAATCAAAGCCTCAGAGGGAGGCGGCAAAACTTCCCTCTCTGCTAAATCCATCTCCCAGGACTGCACTAGCGACATCCTCCTGTGCCTACAGCCATCCTGCAATTAATTTCTGCCCCACTTCCTCTTCCTGTGGCAATTCACATGGATGAGAGTCCAGCAAACGGGCCAAGTTGTATTAATAGGGATTAAAAAGATGTTATTAGCAGATAAAAGATGCAAGCACACTACCTGCATTACATCATCTCACACTGCTGCTCCTCACGGGCCCCAAGGTCACTCCAGCCTCCCTGTGGGACATCCAGGTCCTCTCCCACACACCTCAGCTGCAGAAGTGATCCATGTGCTCCTCCACGTGTGCCCAGCTGATTAGGAAAGATATTAATGAAGTCAGTTCCATTAATGAAGTCAGCTCCAAAGTGAACCCCTGAGCAGTTCTCTTCACCTCTGAGCACATCCTGTTGTTCATCCTGTTTCCCACCCACCTGAAATTCCTGCAGCAATGCTCAGGTTTGCTCCCTTCCTTGGAAAGAAAAACATCCCTCATCAATAAAAGTCATTTTGGCTCCATCTATTCAAGCTTGTGATATCAATTAGATGTTTATTGAGCTTTTTCACTTGATATGATAAACATTATCATAACTTGCCTTGACTAAAATCAGTTCTTCTGGCCAAGGAGGAGAGCAGAGGAGCCAAATCCAAGGGGCAGAGGCTCAAACTGGACATCTGTCCATGGCATAGGCTGTGGGTGGCAGCACCTCTGTGTAGGACTCAGCAATTCTGCAGCATTTGGGCAAAAAAATTCTCCATTAATGAGTTTTTGCTTTTAAAAGATGAGCATGAAGCTGGGTCTATAAATGGAAAATAAATTAATGGGCCCCATTCAGGCACAAACGCCTGAAGATGTGTTCTTGTGTGAAGATCATCTCTGGCAGAGCCAACGTCACGCCATCCAAATTAGAACAGGTCCTAAACTCAGCTAAAAGTCAAACCAAATCTGCCTCGGGCTGGCAGTGGTGAGCAACAACATGGATTGCTATTCCCAAGAGAAAAGTAGCCCTGTCCTGCAAGGGAAGGAGAATCATGTGTTTCATGGAACAAAAAAAGAAAAAAACAGGACCTTGACTGTCTGGAAGTCAGCAGCACTGATGATTTGTGTCCAAAAAATGTGTGGATGTGGCACTTGAGGGCAGGGCTGGTGGTGGGTTTGGCAGCGCTGGGCAAAGAGTCAGACTTAGAGGGCTTTTCCAACCTCAGTGATTCCGTGATTCCCACAGGACAAGAATTCCTCACCCCAAACCCTCCAAGACTAAATGGTGACATCGAATAGGGTGTACTTAACCACAGGGATTATTGATTGATTGATTGATTGGTTGATTGATTGAAGCCCAGGGCATCATCCAGAACGTGGCTAAGGAAGCTGCCAGGGACAAATCCGTGTGAGCCCGCGGGGACATCCCTTGGGAAGGGGCCCGGATAGAGGCATGGCTGGGCATTGCAGGACTGGAGGCTTCACACCAGAGCAAGATGTCCTGAGAGGGAATTTCCCAGGAATGCACAGCGGGAAATGGATTACTGCACCCCAACAGCCTCTCAGAGGGGTCACGGCTGCATCCTTCCTCAGGCATCCCCTCCTGACCCCTCCCAGCAGGAATCCCCGCTGGATGGAGAGGCGCTGAGGCCGAAGAGAGCTGCTGAACACCCGCAGCCCTTGGCAGGAGCCGCCGGGGCGCGAGCAGCCACCGAGCTCCTCGTGAGCGCTCTCTCCTCGCGCATCCCACGGACAAACAGCACATCCCACGGCTGTGATTCACTCGCGCTCTGTCACCTGGCAAGGTGCGAGCGCTTGGGTGGCTGCCAGGCTCTGCCTATCTGCACCTCGGCGTCAGGCCAGACTGGAAATAATTCCTGGAGACAGGGAAGGAGTTGCTCCAGGCAAAGTTTGGTGCATTAAATGTCTGGTGAAGCCCCGTGAGAGACAGAAGCCAAATCAATTAGAAGTCGAGGCTTGATGCCCTCCTTTAGCTTGATGGGAATTTCCACCGACCTGCACTAGGAATAGTGACTGCTTAGGAAGGGATACAAGAGTCAGGATGGAGGAGAGAAACCCCAAATACCTGAGGTGCTTCGGAGAGGGAGCGACTTGTCCTGCTTTGTACGATGGCTTTGCAGATGAGCAGAGATCACTGCAGCCTAAAGCAATGCCCAGGCCAGGAGACACCATGCCACAGAGGTGAGACCCAGGAGGGCAATTCCAGCAGCACAATGCCAGCCTTGGCAGCCTTTCCCTGGGCTTTGATCCAAAGAGGCCATTTGAGTTCAGGACACAGGCACTGCAGAGGTGACGTATCACAAAGCAGCCGTCTCCTTTGGTGTGGGCTTCTGGAAGTGTTGGAACACTCAGTGCCCCTCTGATCCCTTCTAGCACGCAATTCCAGCACGGAAGGGAATCCACAGGCTCGGCATCGCTGGCTTCCATTCAAGGAAGGCACAGCAGCAAGTCTGACAGCTCCAAACCATACCTGCTGGGGAACAGAGTGCTCTGGAAGTGCATCTTAAAGGGGTCTGGAAACACCCTTTTCCACTGCCATTCTATCCTAAAAGGATAACCCAACTTTCCCTATCTATTCCCATAAAAACAGTCTCCACAAAGTGCTTGGGATTAATCCAGCACATCCCGACCATCTGCCAGCTGCGGCTCTGGAAGCAGGAGAGGCTGGCAGTGGGTTTGCTGCCAGCACTTTGCTGCATTCCCACCTGACTCTGTAGCTCCAGGAGGCTGGACAGGTTCCCCTGCCGTGATGGGAATGCCGAACAAGAGAACTGCGGTGTCTCATCCCAAGCACGGCATGGAGAGCGCTGTGCGGATCCCTGTCTCTGCAAGAGCTGGGAACTGCGGGATCTGATCCCTGCAGGTGCATGGCAAAGGGACAGGTGGCAGAGCTGGCAGAGACACCTTCCACTAGACCAGGTCTCTCAGAGCCAGTGGTGGTGGCTGCCAGAAATATCTGAATTAAGTCCGAGCTGATCCCCTTGGGAATCACCAATGCCCAGCAGTGGGACTCAGGCAGCCAGGGAGCTGGGACAGGTGGCTGTGACCTGTGCTGCTGCCAGCAGCACCCACCACATCTCAGAAAGTGGCTCTGACCTCGCGGGAGCCACGTTTTATCCCCATTTCCCGAAGAGCGGTTGCTACGGCAACAAAAATGGTTTGCATTTTTAAATGCTTCCTCAAGGACGCCCATTAAGGAGGCTGATGGTCGGGAGAGCAGAGGGATGGACTCAGCACGTGGCCCCAGCCCTGGATGAGCAGGTTTGGAGCAAGTCCAGGTGTCCATCCATGTAATTCATGGATATTCGGGAGCACAAGAGCCTCCTCTTCACGCTCCCCCTGCAGAGAAGGCTGCCTGCATGTGCATCAATGGAAGAGAAGATCCAGGCAGGAAAACTCTGTTGCTGGCAGCTTGACACAAGCAGGGAAAAACAATCATGGCCTCACCAAAAAAAAAAAAAAGGGGGGGGGGGAAAAAAAAAAAAAATACTTTTTCTCCAGAAGGTACTAAAATTGACTCCACTGTTCTCATTTAAATGGACAAGGACATTCAGGCAGTACTCGCCAAGTTTCCTTCCCGAAAAAGACTCATAGAGAAAGTCCTCTGAGGGATAATTAACTGCCTGACAGACAGGAAACAAGGATAAAAATAAGTGGAATATTTCCGCCATGGAAGGAGATTATCTGCGGGATCTCTTCCCATGATTGCACAGCAGCTCACAGAGCACAGAGCGACTCCCAGGCAGCCACTGGAGAAGGGAGAGCTCCCAAATCATGGAATCATCACAGAATATTTGGGTTGCGAGAGGCCTTGAAGCTCATCCCGTTCCAGCCCCTGCCATGGGCAGGGACACCTTTCCCTGTCCCAGGGTGCTCCAAGCCCCTCCAGCCTCCAAAGTGGAGCAGCCCCTCTTGGAGCTGACGCCAGGAGCAGGAGGGAGCTTTGGGAAGGAGCTGTGAGATGGGATGAGGACAAGCGCTGGCCACCAGCAGAAAGGCAGAGGCTGCAGCAGCAAAGGGAGATGACAGGGAGCCAGCCTGGCAGTGACAAGGACCATGATTAATGTGTGGGCAGAGCCCTTGCGAGATCCCAGCTTCAGGCCAGGAAGAAAGACTTTAAAAGAATTACTTATGGGACACTGTGATGGATGGGGGGACAAAAAAGCAACAACCGGGAGGTTTGAACCCAACATTTATGCTGCTAATTGTTTGTAAATTCCCACAGTGTCCTGAGTGTGTTTTGCCAGGTGAGAATCGCTTCAACAAGCGTGGGATGAATGCAAACAGTGCAGATTGTCCGTGTGCCCATCCATGCAAACTCCAGCTGGAATGCATGACCTGCATCCCACCTGCCTGCCTCTCTCTGATGTTCACAGATGTTTCCCAGCCTGGCAGTGCTGGAATTTTCTCCTGGCTCTCGAATCGAGCTGGGCTGGTGCAGAGAGTCTCTCCGAACCACACCCTGCGTACGTGGGCCGTGCAGTCCTGCCAAGCGCTCGGTGGCTTTCTGTGCCACTGGCTGAGCCAGCGGTGCCTACAATGATTACAGGGGAGCATGAGAACTTCAGGGCAGGCAGAGGGAAGAGACAGACTCAGTGGCCCTGGCACAGGTCACTCAGAGAAGCTGTGGCTGCCCCTGGGTCCCTGGAAGTGTCCAAGAGAGGCTGGATGGGGCTTGGAGCAGCCTGCGACAGTGGAAGGTGTCCCTGCCCATAGCAGGGAATGGAATGGGATGAGCTCTAAGGGTCTCTTCCAACCCAAACCGTTCCGGGATTCTGTGATCCCCGAGCCTGACCGTGAACGAGGCCATGGTGGGAGCTGTGGTTTGGAGTTTTGTTCCTGCCAGCCTCGTGCATTGAAGAATGGGGAATCTCCCCAAAAGACAGGTGACTTGCTGGAGGCCTTTTAGTTGTTCACAGTTGCTTGTTTCCTTCTCTTTTCCAGGCTTCCACGGGTTGAACGCTTCCTTCTTAAGCAGCAGCGCTGGCGCCAAACCTTTTGGAAAAAAGGCCGTTTTGAAAAGGGCTAAAGCAGATATCCTCAGCACTGATGTGGTTTCAGAGCCGAGATTTAAAACCCAAGCAAACAGACAATGAGCTCTTGCTATGGACTGGGAGCTGTGGGGTTTGGTTCTGGAATGGGCCTGGTATGGGGGAGAAGATATCTTCCCCTACCAATGAAATCTCGGGCGCTACAAGTAAGCAAATTCCATCCTTCAGCCCCCGAAGATCCCCAGCCTCCAAACACACGTGTTTCTTGCTGCCCTGCTGCAAAGCTCCACATCTTCCCTCCTCCCACCCACCGGCTGTCTCTGCTGCAGCTCCCAGCCTTTCCCCAGAGCCTGCTCAGCAGAGGATGCTCTTCCCCAAAAGAGCTGCCCACAAACACTCTCCTCCTCTCTGCTGCTAAGGAATGCTCTGACATGAAAGCTGCAGTTTTCCCAGCCTCTTACAATCACCAAAGTTGGAAAAGCCCTCTAAGATCATCGAGTCCAACCTAGCACTGCCAAATCCATCACTAAACCTCGTTACCCAGCCTCTGATTCTTGCCCAGTTTTTGCCTTTCGTTCTCCATCTGCAAAGAGAGAAGCACTCGAGCAAAAATTTTGCCAGCAGGTCAGTTTTCTGCCTGTGCTGGTAATTCCACACCAGAGAAGTTAGTGAAGGTGGAAGGGTTAAGGCAGGCTGGGGACAAAAGCAATGGATTTACTAAATGAAGCAGAAAATCCTACTGTTTTCTTTCCTGCCCTTGCTGGAGAATATTTGCCTACTCTCCTCCTGACTTCCATCAAAAGCCCTGCAGGAAATCAAACTGTTCAAATCTGTTTTTCTGGCAACAATAGTTTCCAACAGGCCAAACACTCTTTGGCCAGAAGCAACCTCTTCTTCCTCCCTCTCTCCCTCCACACCTGGCATGGCAGGGGTGTGCCACCCATCCTCGATGAAGATTTTTTCCTCCCCACCCCGATCCACCTCAGGTTTTCCACCCTTAGAAATACCCTCAGATGCAGCTGAGGCAGAGCAACCAACCAGAGAATATCCACAAGGAATTCCTGCACTCCCTGTGGCTCATTTTCTCCAGGCGCTCTGAAATTGCCAACTCCTGTGGCCACCAAGTTTTTCCAGTGCTTGCAGGAGAAACGGAAAGTTCATTTTCAAGGAAAAGCAGAGGGATGCCTCCCTCCCTGTGCGCTTCTCCCTCTGCAGAAGGAGCCATATGGCAGCGCTTAGCTGCACTCACTGTGCTGGAATGACTTGGCCTTCTGGCTCTCTCCTCCACGGCTGCCCAACTGTGCAATTGCCACCAAGCTGCCACCTGCCTGCCTGGCACGCGCTGTGCCCCTCCCCGGGCTCCAAACTTCTGCAGGCAGCTTTGGATGGCTGCAGCTCCTCTCCAACCTCGGATTTAGGGTGGTCCAGCTTGCTGTGAGCACTCACAGCACCATGGTGTGGGCAGGTGTGCTCCTGCTGGTCCCCTCCAGGTCACAGCCACCCCATGCTCTGTAAATTAGCATTTGGGGCCAGCTCCTCCTCCTCCTCCTCTTCAGACCCCAGCATGTGAATCCTTGTTGTCTTCTTTGGGCCAGGGGGCTTGGGAATTACTTTTTCCCCTGTGTGGCATCTCCCTTCTCCAAACGGAGTGAAATCCCAGGCCGGAAAAAGCCAAAAGAAAATCCCAACAAACCTGATAATGAGTTTAGGGGAACATCAACACCAGGCGGTTCCGTGTCACATAATGTCACACCTGATCCCACAGCCCAAACCATGGGATGAACACCATGCTCTTCTCTGCACCAAGAGGACATCAAAGTGGCCACAGGGTTCCTGGCAGCCCTGGGTGGCAGCTGAAGAGTCAGAAATTTCTCTTCTCCTTTTGGTCGCCTCCTGAGGTCAGGTGTGTTGAGAAGAGAGTGGTGGAGGACCAGCTTTGGCACATCTGACCATGGGATTCTGTGCAGGATCAGGAATTGGGCTTGATGATCCCTGTGGGTCCCTTCCAGCTCTGGAAGATCGATGACCTGTCCCAGCAGCAGAGCCATGCGTGGAGCAGACAGATCCAACAGGGATGTTCACAGACCTCAGTAGCTGGAAGTAGCAGGAAAGGGGAGCCTGAAGTGCTCTGAAAATAAATTCAACCCCAGGAAACTTTGTGAGGGAAGCCAGGCAAGTGTTAAATCACAACAGCAGGTATCTGCCCTCAGATCTTGTACACAACAGCATTAACGATAAAATCCAGGTGTCTGCTTCCCTATCGGAGAGAAAAAATGGGGGAAGCCATTCACCATTACAACCCAAGCAGGGAGCAGGGTCTGGGTGGGCTGGCAGGGGAAAGCTGAGATTTTACATGGGTGACTTAAACAGCAATAAGATTTCGTATGAAAGCAAAAATCTTGTTTGATATTAAACTCGGTATAGCTGGAAGGTGAGGCTCACTTCGCTCCCAGGAAAGAAGATCCTCGGTGGGTTTATCTGCAGCTTAAACAGATCACTTTCCAAGTTAATCACGTCCCACTGTCCTGGGGTACCTGGGATTACTGCTGAGTGCCAGCCTGGGGTTTCTGTGCTGCCGTGCCAGTCCAGGCTCTGCCTCGGTGTCTGACACATCCTCCTGCTCTGGAGAGACTTGGGGAGACCACAAACATGCACTGGACAGGCCAGCACAGGAACCCCCCTTTTCCCTGAGCTCTGCTTGTCCAGCTGCACTATCAGAGCTCATCATGCCTGCCCCAAACCCGCAGAGTTTGTGGGCACACGGCCGGACCACCCCAAGGGGAAGGAGGAACCTCTCCCCTGCCCAGCCCTGCAGAGAGGCGGTGGCTCAGCAAAGCTCTGCGGGATCTGTGCCAAGCACTGAGTGTGCCACAGGATCAGGGGCTGCTCCCCAGACAATGCAAGGAGAGCACCCATTAATTCGGCTCGTTTTGCACAGAGTCTTATTTTTAGTGCTCGCGAGCGGTGCCAGATTGGCAGCATTATAAATAGAAGACTTCTATTTATCCTACAGTCTCGGTAGCGCCGTGCTAAGTCAGTCTTACGACCTCAATAAATCCCGATTAGGTGCTCCCGAGGCTGTGTCACCATAGAAATGACATCTCCTCTGCGTTCAGACACAGCTAGGGGGGCTGCTGAGAACCAGCCTGGTGCCCCTGATGTGTCTTGGTGGGACACAAGCTGACATTCAGACAGGAAGGGGACGCCACCTTCAGACCCCTCAGCCCTCTTGGAAAGGTGATTCCGTACCTTATGTTTCGGGGATTGGAGGGTTTGCCTCCCTGGACAGGGAGCATCACTGTCCCTGAATGATGGGCAGGGTTCAGCCAGCTGAGGAAATCGTGGTGTCCTTGACACACTGCCACACACCCACCGTGACAAAACACCAGGGCTGGGAGTGAGAGCAGCCTGCTGTTCTGGAAAGGTGGGGGGAAAAAAAGAGGTACGGCAGGAAAAACAGTGTGGTTTGAATGAATAACTTGTAGCCAAGAGTAAGATGTTGCTTTTCTAACAAGCTGACTGTCAATAACGATTAACACACCAAATCAGAATCCTGGAATGGTTTGGGCTGAAAAGGACCTTAAAGATCACTCAGTGCCACCCCCTGCCATGGGCAGGGACACCTTCCACTGTCCCAGGTTGCTCCAAGCCCCATCCAGCCTGGCCCTGGACACTGTCAGGGGCAGCCACAACTTCTCTGGGCACCTATACCAGGGCCTCACTGCCCTCACAGGGAACAATTCCTTCCCAAAATCCCATCTGTCCCTGCTCTCTGGCAGTGGGAAGCCATTCCCTGTGCCCTGTCCCTCCATCCCTTCTCCCAAATTCCTCTCCAGCTCTCTTGGAGCCCCTTTAGAAAATAGCTCTTGGAAATAGCTCTAAGGTCTCCCTGGACTCCTTCTAATAATTCTTCTCCTCTTAAAAAAAAATAATAAGGAAAAGAAAAAGGAAAATAACACCCCTTCCAATTCCCTTCCACTTGTTTTTTTCCTTTCAGTGAGTGGTTGCTTCATTGAATCTGTGGCGTTATGACAATTCCCAGCATGACAAGCATTTCCTAGGGGTCACACACCTCCCTTGGAACTGGTTGTGCTGGTCCCAGAGACAGGGAGTGCTCCTCCTGCAAAGCCCAGCCGTTCAGCTTGCCTACTTCCGAAAACGCCACCTCATTCCGCATGCATCCACCGAGCCCGTGCCCTCCACCAAAGCCCGGCCACGCTACATGCCTGGAGCCTGACTGCCTTCCTCTGGGCTCTCAGCCAGGGAAGGGCAAGTGGAAAAGGACTGGGAGCCTCCAGCCACCCTGGAATTCCCGACATGGGAACCGGCCTGTCCGGCTGCTCTGCTCTCTGCCCAGGGAGCACATGCCCCGGGAAGCGGAGCGTATCAAAGAGCAGAGGAATTCCAGCAGCTGGAGCTTTCTGATCCTTTCATCCTCCGGGAGGTTTTTATAGTTCCCAAAGCTGGGAGCCTGCACCAGCACAAGCTGCTTGGCTCGGGCACAGCACTGTGTCTGCTCAGCTGCTTGGCAGCAGCAGGAACGTGCTGGGCTGGGCTGAGCGTCCTGCCTGCCCCAGCTACCCACCAGAGCTGGGCTCTCCTGCTCGCCTGGCCCACAGTGGGGTCTGGAGGGCAGCCAGGGGCAAAGAGGTGATCCGAGCTCACCAGAGCCCACCAGAAGTGTGAAAAGGTGATTGTAGAAAGAATCAATCTCACCAATTTCATAATGGCTTGGGTTGGAAGGGACTTAAAGCTCATCCCATCCCCTCCCTGCCATGGCAGGGACACCTCCCACTGTCCCAGGCTGCTCCAAGCCCTGTCCAGCCTGGCCTTGGACACTGCCAGGGATCCAGGGGCAGCCTCAGCTGCTCTGGGCACCTGTGCCAGGGCCTGCCCACCCTCACGGGGGAGAATTTCTCCCCAAAATCCCATCTAGCCCTGCTCTCTGTCAACGGGAAGCCAGTCCCCCTTCAAAGCCTGGATCTGGAATGGCTGCCAGAGAGTGGAGTTTAGGGCTCTATTTTGTGGGCAGGTGAATGGAAGTGAAATGCACAGTGAGTGACAGGTTGCAAAGGAAAAGGAAATTTAAAAGAAAAAGAGATAATAAAATAACAATAAATAAACAAATAAATAAATAAATAAATAAAAATACGAGACAAAGCAAGACAGGCCTTGTGAGTTTTTTGCCAGGCATTGCTGCCTGGGTTTAGAGTCACCAACCTGAGCACTAAAACCATCGTGGAGTCATTACAGAGCTGCTAAACAGGGATTTCAGCCAAATTCCTTCTGTGCAGGAGTGACCCTGCATCACTCACGGGCCAGGATGGGAGGGGGATCTGGGATGGGATCTGGGATGAGGATCTGGGATGAGGATCTGGGATGGGATCTGGGATGGGATTTGGGATGAGGATCTGGGATGAGGATTTGGCATGAGGATTTGGCATGAGGATCTGGGATGAGGATTTGGGATGAGGATCTGGGATGAGGATCTGGGATGAGGATTTGGGATGGGATCTGGGATGAAGATTTGGGATGGGATCTGGGATGAAGATTTGGGATGGGATCTGGGATGAAGATTTGGGATGAGGATCTGGGATGAGGATCTGGGATGAGGATTTGGGATGGGATTTGGGATGAGGATCTGGGATGAGGATCTGGGATGAGGATCTGGGATGGGATCTGGGATGGGATTTGGGATGAGGATCTGGGATGAGGATTTGGCATGAGGATTTGGCATGAGGATCTGGGATGAGGATTTGGGATGAGGATCTGGGATGAGGATCTGGGATGAGGATTTGGGATGGGATCTGGGATGAAGATTTGGGATGGGATCTGGGATGAAGATTTGGGATGGGATCTGGGATGAAGATTTGGGATGAGGATCTGGGATGAGGATCTGGGATGAGGATTTGGGATGGGATTTGGGATGAGGATCTGGGATGAGGATCTGGGATGGGATCTGGGATGAGGATCTGGGATGAGGATCTGGGATGAAGATTTGGGATGAGGATTTGGGATGAGGATCTGGGAGAAGAATTTGGGATGAGGATTTGGGATGAGGACTGCTGAATGCACATGGGCGCTGGAGCTCCCTGGCAGGCGATGATCCCATTTCACAGCAGCTCCAGAGGTTTCAGAATGAGCTCCTTCTGCCTGGAATGAAAGCAGCAGCTTTCACGTGTTTTCAAAAAATTAGGAGAAAAAAAAAATTCGTTGAAATGTCTATTTTGGTATTGAAATCTTCAGTCTTTTCAGGACAGAGGGGATACTGTGCTGCGTCAGGCAGTGGTTGGGAGGGTGAGGGTCCCATGCACCCCACCCCAGCTCTCATCCTGCCTTCCTGGAGCCATGGAAGCTGTTTTGGTGCCCCGGTAAGTGTGAACACACCCAGCTCATGACCCCTGCGGCTGCAGTGTCCCCGAGCCACAGGGACAGCCCGGGCTGTGACACACAGCTCCTCCGCGCTTCTCCCTTGGAAAGGGAAGTGGAAAAAGAGCGGGACCCCCCCAAATGAAGCTGCTAATGGTCTGGCAGAGCGTGGGGTGTCCTGCAGCTTGCTCGCACCCCCAGCTGGTCTGCCATGGCCGGCTGCCCCTCCAGCACAAAGCCAGCCCCAGGGACACACGGGCACCTGCCAGGACAGCTCGAGCCTCGGCTCTCCCCTCCCGACGGGAGGAACCTCTCACCAGAGGCGACACCTGAGCTCGTTTTCCATGAATTCTGCCTGAGGGGGAGCACCTTGAGCCTGGAGAGGTCTCCTGGAGAGCAGCAAGCCGCAGCTCCTGATGGCAGAGCCACCCCAGGGGTTCTGACCGTGTTGTGCCCATCCAAGGACAAGCAGGGCAGTGCCTGTCCCTCTGGCTCCTGCCGCAGAGCCGAGCTCCAGGACACGTGCCAGGGTGCTCCAGAGGAGGAGAAACGGGCTGGAAAGCTGACAGCTAGGCTGGCTTCCTTTGGATCTGTTCCTGAGCTGCCAGCTCAGCCAGACAGAAGGCTGCTTCCCGATTTATTCCATAATTAAAGTGAAAGGCGGCTTCTGGGAAGCCCTTTCCCTCATTAACCAAACCTGGTTACAATCGTCAGAGGTTTGCCCAAAGATTTATACCTTCAGGATCCTTGGGATCCTTGAGAGAGATCCTGGGGTTCTCTGCTCCACCAGTCCTTCATCACTGGGGCTGAGGATGACAATCCCGAGGGATGTAGCACACAACCCCTGGTAGCAGCTCGAAAACACTGTTTTTCTCTGCTGGAACTCATTTCAAGCCTGGCTTTCTCACTGCAGTAACCATAAACCAGCTGCAAAGCAATTTCTCCTGTTCCGTGTTGTCATACCCAAAAAAAAAACCCAACCCATGGAGCAAATTCTACTCTCCACCTCAAACCTGCTCCAGCATCGGCTCCCCAGTTCAGGTAAGGCAGTATTCAATCACTGTGAAGCAGTTTAATCCATTTATGCCTTGTTCAGTGGGAAGACAATCCCTTCCCAGACCTGTGTTTCCTGCACAGCCACCACGCCCTGGCATGGGCAGAAAAGATGGGAAGAGCATCTTGTCCCACCTCGTCCCACAGATGGCAATCCCAGGACTGTCCCCCCGCCAGCGCTGAGGCAAATCCTGCAAACCGTGAGGGGCAGCACGGCAACGCTGAGCTCGGCATGGAAGGAACACGGGATCCATCTTGGCTTCCTCCTTTCAAACCCTTGGAGGTGGGCTCAAGTCGTGCCTCAAGCTGAACACAGGGTATTTTCTCCCTCGTTTTCCTGAGTTTCCTGTCGCACTTATGGGAAGGAATTCTTCCCTGTGAGGGTGGGTAGGCCCTGGCACAGAGAAGCTGTGGCTGCCCCTGGATCCCTGGCAGTGTCCAAGGCCAGGTTGGACAGGGCTTGGAGCAGCCTGGGATAGTGGAAGGTGTCCCTGCCCATGGCAGGGGTGGAATTGGATGAGCTTTAAGGTCCTTTCCAACGCAAACCATTCCAGGATTCTATGTTGACTGGGCCCAGAGGAAAAAGCTATCCAGACGTGCTGGCTTTGGCCCCCGAGCTCCATCCTTGTCTCTGTCAGGAGCAGCAGTTTGGTGTCACTAAATGGAAGCAGCCCCTGAGCGTGCAGTTTATGTATTTCCAGATCATTAAGCCTTCTCCTAGCGACAGCGTTTAAAAGCCATGATGACGTTTCATTCCTTCCCCCCCCTTTGCTGTTTGGCTCTTGAAAATTAAAAGATAAGCTTTGTAAATCTCACCGAGAAGAGGGAACTGTCACTTCAGCTTTAGAAGAAAAGCCAGCAAAGAAACAAAATTCCTCTTTTGGCAGAGGAGAAAAAAATCCATTATTAAAGGCTTAGAGACAAAGGCTCTCGACACAATTAAAGGCAAACCTAAGCCTTTGAAAGCAGAGGGCATGACATTGGAATACACACAAGAGGTAGAGATGAAAGCCTCCATTGTGGGGCTGCTGAAAAAGTTTTTTAAAAAAAAGAGGAGAGTTTCAATGGATGCATTTGCCTAAACCAAACTGGATGAGAAGCTTCCTAGAGAAGGGCTGGAGTCTTCCCATGTGTTTATACAATGCCAAGAGCCGCTGGGCTCAGTCTTAATTAGGATCCTGGGGCATTACTGGAATAACTCGGGGAGTGAGGGTCACAACATTCATTAATCGGAAAGAAAACAGGCCTCCGATATTTTCTGTGGGAAATTTTCCACCTGGGAAACCTAATCTTCCTTTGCAGCCTGCTACGCTGGAGCAGAAAATGTTTCGGTTTGGCGGTGTCAAGGCATGGATTTGCCACCCCCCCTCTGCTGCCACTGCCCAAAGCCAGGCACGGCCTGACCCTACATGGTGGGGAGGTGATGTTTGTGCTCTCCTAAAATCTGGCTCTCCCTGAGAGGCTCGGATGGCTTCACAGGAGAGCAGCTCCCTCTTTCCCGTGGATCACATGGGTTCTAGCAGCTCACGTGGCTCTGGAAGGGGATGCTCCAGGGCTGGCTGGTTCTCCCCACCTTTGTGTCAGCACGGGCAGTTTAATTTCCTTAATGCTGGGTTTAATCCAGGGCTCTGCAGGAAGGGCAGGAGTGGCTTTAGACCCAAACTCAGTGCCACCACTGGGAGGCTGGAGGGGTGTGCTAAGGACAGTGCACAGGCTCACAGGAAGATCTGCCATTACAGATGCCTGGCTTTTTAATCCTGTCTTAATTCTCCTCTCCAGAGATGCTCCTGGGATAGCTGAGCCTGTTTTGGGATGACTTGGGTGAAGGCCAGAGCCATTCCAGGCACGCTTACATCCTGCTCATAGCCACAGGACAGGCTAGTTCACTGTCCTCCGCTCTGCAGATAACAGCAAGGTCCGAGGATGGGTTCAGCTTCCCTTTTTTTGTGTGTTTGCCATTGGTTGGATTCGTCACCAAGGAGACCGAATTCCTACACTCGCTGTTTTAGACATTTCGCCGGAACATAAATCCCGGCTCCTGTGCCAATGGCCATCACAGCACAATTACATAAGGAACGTGTTGTGTGCCGAGTGGAGCTTTGCTCACTGTACCTGTGATCTGCTGGGTTTTTATGGCCATCCAAAGGGGAAAACGTCATCCTCCAGGCTTGCTCTGAACCTGTATCGCTCCTGGCATCGTGGCCCAGAGTCGCCTTGGATCACTCGCCTCATGTCCAGGTAGAAAATCCTGCATAAAACACAACAGGGCATCAGGGAAAGGAAAAGAATTCCTGGTGTGCTCGTGCGACAGCAGCTGAGGCACAAATTCAGGAAATGCCACTGTTACCAGGCCACTTCCTGTCCCCAGTGAGCAGCGGTGCCTCTCTCTGTGCCCAAATCCTGCCTGATTTTTGTCCCTCCTCCCTCTCAAACCCACTCCTAATGTGAGATCTGTTTTTAAAGCACGGCACAGCAGCACCATTGGATGGTGTTAATGGGAATTCTGTGCCCGGGATGCCTTTCAGAGCGCAGGACTTGCCAAGTTTATCCCGAGTCCCCCAGGACACAGACTGTCTCATGTTGTTCGCCTGACGCCTGTCACACTGGCCTCCATCTCCATGGCAATCCAGAAAATCAAGCAATGGCGAGCCAAAAAATCAATTTCTGACCAGAAAATGGGAGGGCAGAGCTCCTGCAAAGAGGGCAAGGCAAGCAGGAGGTAAGAAGAATGTTGGCCACGGGTCAGAGATGCCATCAGGGCTCTCAGAGCTGCAAAACCTTGACACAAACCCACGGTGGGCCACTTACATAAATGGTTACCTAATGATGTGTCTTCCCAGATCTGCATCACAGGGAAGCGATCCGCAGGAGAGGCGGCTCCGGTAACGCGTCAGGGAAGATGTGTCAGGAGGAATTTGCCATCCTGAACGCTGGAGGTTTCAGAGGTGAAGGTGTTGCCTCCCCGAGCCCCCCAAAGGCTCCCAAAAGAGAAAGCTGTTGTGCTGTGCAGCAGAGAAATCCCCCCCCCACACTTCTCAGTGTCTCTGCATTTGACCTCCTAACCTCCCAAAACACAGCCCAAACGCATCTGCTCTTCAGGGCTGGTTTTTTACATCAGCCCCTATTCTCTCCTCCTCTAGAATCAGCAACAAAACCCTTTCTTGAAGCAACAGCTGGTTTCCATGATCTTATTTTCAAGCCAGCTCCTTAACAGATACTCCCTTCCCTTCCTCCCCCTCCCCAGTTTTAGCTGTGTTACTGCTCCATCTGGTCCGTCCGTGCTTGGAGGAATGCCAGCACCTCCTAGGAAACAAAAAAACTCGTCTTCGGTTTGGAATTGTTGGGAAAACGTGAGCAGGCAGTGGCAGCATCCTGTGCCCGTTTCCAGTTCCGACTCTGGACCATCCCAGGAGGCTTCCAGCAGCTCTGAGCCTCTGTCTGCTGCATGGTGAAGGTGATCTCCAGTCCCCCAGGCATTTCCATGGACCCCCTGGGCCAGCCTGAGGTATAGAGAGAGAAGCTGAGTAGGTGATACTGCATGGAAAACCATTCCACTGTGGTTTTAACCTGTTTGCTGACCTCAGGCATCCCTTTACTTCTGCTCTTCTCCCCAAAAAATGCAATATAGCAACTTCTAAAGATGCTGGTGAGGGTAGAGGGAAGTGCTGAAAGATTTCTCCATGGTCCAGGAGACTGTGGCACCATTTCTCACCTGTTGAACAGAAACCTGCTGCACCAGCTCTGCTTTCCTGCTCCAACCTGAGGCAAGCAGCACCACCACTTTTTTTGGGATTGGCAAGAGGGAATACACAGTTTGCGGTTTCTGGCCGAACCAGACCAGACAAGCATCCTGGAAAACATCAGGAAGCCCAGTCCAGGATGAAGTAAAGGCTCTGGGGCACTTCCCATTGTTGCTGGTGCATGTGAGGAAAAGTTCCTTTGTTTTCAGGACAATAGCTTCTTTGCCTCCAGGGATCCAGGTTCGAGCTCCTTCCTTGCCTGTGCTACAGCTCAGGAATGAAAAACAAAGAAGGAATTGAGGAAAGCAAGTGCAAGCAACCCCAGGAAAGGGTAGGTTTGTTCAGGCTTTGTTAGGGCAGCCAGGGAGGTGTGAGATTATGGCAAAGCGGATTTTCCCAGTTGGTGGCAGCCACCTCTTCCCCTGTCAGGCAGAAAGCCTCAGACCCCTGGTCCACTCTGGTCCCCTGTGGTGGCCATGGCTGGGCTTGTCACAGCCTTTAGGCTAACGGGACCCACATGGCCCAGGGATGTGCAATCCCCAGGGCTCAGGGCCATCCCGGGAAGCTGCAGCCCCAAAAGCCGGGCAAGGCAGCTCGGTTAGCCTCCCTGCCAGCGGGCTGTCTGCACCCAGCTCCTGCCCTCGGCTGCCTAATCCGAGAGGACAGCAGAGACACTCACACTGACAGGCATCCTCCTGGGAGCGTGGCTGTGCCTGCCAGGGAAGTGTCTCTCCGCGGCGGCTGAGCGCTTCCAAGCGCTGGGGAGGCAAGGGATGCCCAGGCAGGTGAGCAGCCAGCTGCTCATGCCACGCTGACTGCCAGGAGAGTGAGCTCCCCGTTTAGATCAGCACAGCCCAGAGAGGTCTCAGGCATAGAAGGGAGCCCAGGGACATCGTGGGACCAGCAGAGCTGGAAAAGGATTATCCTGTGCTTGGAAACACATCGTGGCACAAGTTATGCTTTTCTTTTAAACCAACAGAGAATCGTGGAATTGTTAAGGTTGGAAAAGACCTCCGAGATCATCGAGTCCAACCCTGAGCACTGCCAAGGCCACCACAAAACCATGTCCCCATGGCAACATCCGTGTGCCTGAGGAGCACCTGCAGGGATGGAGACTCCACTGAACAGCTCCTTCCAAGGCCTGACCACCCTTTCCATGAAGAAATCCTTCCTGATGCCCAATCTAAACCTCCCTGGCACAGCCTGAGGCTGTTCCCTCTCCTCCTGTCCCTGTTCCCTGGAAGCAGAGCCCAACCACCCCACTCCTGTCAGGAGCTGTGCAGAGCCACAAGGTCTCCCTGAGCCTCCTTTTCTGCAGGCTGAGCCCTTTCCCAGCTCCCTCAGCCGCTCCTCACCCTCCCAACCCTGCCCCATAATGTACACAGGCACATTTTTAGATCCAGTTTAAAGGGATTCTGCATCAATCATGGCCATCAGCAGGGCCTCAGATCCCTCCTGCCTCCCCACGCTGGCAGTGAGGAGATTCCCAGAACTCCAGGTGTGGCTTTGCTCTTTCAGCCTCTGGACATTGAGCCAGGTTGTAGAAGGTGATTCAAAACCTGTCAGAAAAAGCCCAGAAAAAGCTTTTTTGGGGTGAGATCCAGCCCAGTTTTGTAGAGTGAGGGGGACAAATCCTTACACAGAGCCAACAGTGAGGGAACCATGGCTTGGGAAGGACCTGGCAAGCTCCTTGGATCAGCTCTGCACTGCAAACCGGCCCCAGAGCCCCAGCCTTTGCTCATCTCCAGTGTGACCACGCAAACAGGAGGGTAAAAGAAGCCTCCTTGCTACCCCAGCACCCCCAGGAATAGGATTTACTTGAATTTTCAGGGGGTGGACCAAAAACCCCCAGTTTTCTGGGGAAGAAACACCACAACAATTAATTGAGGTTTTTGGCTCACTGTCTGAAGCTGGGCTGCAGGGAAGGTTTTAGTGCAGGGACGTGAGAGAGGGATGGATTTCAGACCTGCAGTGAGTCTTGTTACAAGGGGCAGATGAAAGCAAACTCCCAGGATGGAGGAATAAAACTCCTGATGCAACAGAACAATGGGACAATCCATCCCTTTTTGAAGCACCTCTGGGAACAGGAACGAGGGAGCTCAGACAGCTGCAGTACGAACAGCAGGGTGAACCACGACAGAGTGAGAGGAATGGTTGTACTTACAAAATCAGCTTGTGTGGTGAGAAGATCCATGGCTCCAGATGCCAAACCCATGCTCCAATCCCCATGTCCTGCTGAAGGGAACAGAGAGGCTCCTACTCCCCTCCACAAGCCTTGGATCAGGGAATAGGTTAACAGCCCTGGTAATTACCTGTGGGCAATCAATGAAAATTAATCAGATGTTAGGAAGCTTGAGCTAGCTTGTCTCCAAGAGAGGAAAAGTTTGGGACTGCCACATCCTTCAGTGCCACCAGCCCAGCTTAGCTGAGCTTAAGGCACAAGTTAAACCATGGCCATCCTGAGCTGGAAGGAACCCACAAGGATTGAGTCCCTGCACAGGCACCCCAACAATGCCACTCTGTGCATCCCTGAGGGCGTTGTCCAAACGCTCCTGGAGCTCTGGGACTGTGCCCATTCCCTGGGGAGTTGATCCAAGCACAGAAGTGCAGCCCCTTCCCCTCCATGGGACCTGTGTCTGGATCCCATGGAGCTCGTGGCAGGCTGTTCCCAGAAAAGGAAACCCGGAGCGAGCTCCGAGCTGGTTAACAACAGCTTGGGTCTTGAGGCAGTGATTGATGTGAGGCTCTCAGGGAGTTCAGTAAGCCTTGCCCAGCCGAGTCATGGTTGAAGGAGATAACAGCCTGGGAATTCCTGGGAGCTAAAAAATCCGATGCCCCATCGCTGTGGGGCTGGCCGGAGGCTAACCTGGAGATAAGGAAATAGGGACGAGGAGCAATGGAAAATGAAACGGAGCACGAGGTTCAGCCTTGCTGAGGGCTGAGGAGGCTGCAGCAGCAGCACCCACAGGGCAGAGGGTGACACAGGGGACAAGGCAGCTCCACTGAGAAGGGCAGGACCCCCTGTGTGATCCCACAGGGGCTGTGTAGCCGCACGGAGCCGTCGGGAAGGGTTGGAAAAGTTGCCTTTCCCAGCAAGAAACAGGGCCCTCACCCAGCTGTGGGTCAGACCACGGGCCTGGGGCTCTCCTGGCTCTTGTCCCAGCGTGGTGTCCCCAGCACAGCTGGCCAGCTGCAGGTGGGCACTGCCCGCCCCAGCAGCCACAGGCATGGGCGAGGGTGGGGAGGTTCCAGCAGCTGCAGGGGCTCCCTCTGCGCGGTCACTGATGCAATTTGCGCAGTGATTCAGCAGGGTATTGATCTAACACTCCGCAGACGAATGGCCTCTCTGTGGGCCGTGCTTTTTAGCGGAGGGCTTTGGTCTTCTGCATTAATATTTTAATAGATTTACAGTGGAGTCGCTTCACCTCAGCAGGGAGAGCGAGGGAGGCAGGTGAGGGCAGGGAAACACAGGCTGGGAGGCTTGGGTTTTCTGCAAGCCGGCCATGAAATGAAGGGCTTGCAGCATAAAGAGGTCCCTACTGCTCTTAATTCATATTAGCACTGCGCCAAGAGCAGCTCGCTTGGCTGGAGTTCTCCAGTCTGCAGCTCAGAGGAGGATGAGAGATCAATCATGGCATCATTGGGGTTGGAAAAGCCCTCCAAGGTCATCGAGTCCAACCATTCCCCCAGCACTAACCCACATCCCCACGAGCCACATCCACACATCTTTTAAATCCCTCCAGGGATGGGGACTCCACCCCTGCCCTCCCTGGGCAGCTGTGCCAGGGCTGGACAACCCCTTCCATGAGGAAATTTTTCCTAAAATCCAATCTAAACCTAAACCAGGATGAGCTGGACTGTGTGGAGGACACAGCCACCAGCATCCTACAGGTCAGGTGAGGAGCACATCTCACCCAAAAGTCCTCTGCTCTTGTTCAGCAGCACAAGAACCCCGGGAAGAGAGGTTTCTCCATGGCCACAAAGCACATTTTCCCTCCAAAAGATTTTTTTTTCCATTTTTCCCTGTACAATGCAAGCAGCACACAAACCATAAGCCAAGACCGAAGGTGTTCTCAGTCAATCACAGCCTCAGGGGAATCCAGAGGCATCTCCAAACTGGAGATATTTCATCACCACGTAGCTACCGTGACAGCTTGAAATGGAATCCTGCAGCACGAGGGATCACCTGTATCCCAAATCCAAACATCCTGGATGATCCCCTGCACCAGAAACCAGCTGCTTTTGGCTGTGAGCTTTGAGAAGGGGAACGGCTGAGTTCTGCAAGGAGCAACCATCAGTAGGATAATGTGGAAATGGTGTCAGCCCACACTCCCAGTTCTGCCTCTCTCTATCTCCAGAATCCCACCCTTACATGGACTTACTCCTCCAATGAGTCCATTCTTAACATAAAAAGAAAAGTTTGGGTTTTGCAGTTTGCTCTTGAGCAGCCTTCATGTCTTCGGCACAGTGGAAGGAAATCCAAGCTGCTCTTTTTTTCCCCACACAACAGGAATCTGCCACCAAATCCAGATGCAACTGAGACCTTACAATACAATAAACTTAATTTTTCAACACAGCTGCTGCTACATCCTCTGCAAACGTGGCCTTCAAGTGAATGAGCTTTGATGGAAAAATTAGGCAGGAATTCCACGGCTACAGAGGCTCCAGTCATTTTTAAAGGACTAGCTCATCCCAACCCTTTTCTTACATTGAAAATGTTTTCTTGCGTTCAGGACAAAACCACAGCATCCCACCTCCACACCCCTCTCCTAAACAAACCTCGAGGTTTGTCGGACAGCTTTGATAACAAATGAAAAAACCCAAACCCACCCCAAAAGCCAAAGGGAGGGTTACAAACAACACCTACTGCTCCTTGGAGTGACCCAGCCAGGTTTGAGCCCCAGCATTTTCACCCCTTTTTCCAGCCTCTTTCAAGGCTGGCGATGAAGAACCTTTCCTACCCCATCAAGTGCAGGTAAAACACACTTCCACCACACAATAGGCCTGGGCTCACAGCGCCAGGAAGGCAACATTTGCTCGGAGATTTCCAGGAAATGAGTCAATCAGCAGAGGAGAAACACGGTATTGAAAAAGGGAATGGGAATTTAAAGGGATTCTTTTCAAGTTAACCAACAGAGCCGTCTGAGATGCAGAAGCCACTGAATTTGCCCTTAGGCTGTAGGGAATGAGTCATTTTCTATTCTCTCTCAGTATAAATGTCATTCCTTAGTGACTTCACCTTTTTCTCTGCATTGCTGGGAGACAAGTGCTGGAAGGTTTTTAATACAGGGAGGGAGCTGTTTGGGTGCTTATTATGGGATTTTCTCCTGTGCCTGGAAGCAGAGGGGCATTGAGGAAGGTCTCTGCTGCTCTGGCTGGCTCAGGCAGGGACGGGAGGAATGTGGGGGACCTTGGGATGTGGTCTGCAGAGCAGATGGCTCCAGCTCTCCGCAGGAGCACTGTCTGGATCTGAGCACGACTTAATCCCTGCCTGCAACTTCAGGTTTTCCAGGAATGAATAACAGGACACTTTTTCCACCCAAAGGGCATCTCCTGACCCCCAGGAAATAAATCAGCCCGGAAAGGGAGCGGAGGCACGGCAGCAGCACAGGACCAAAGTCAGGAGAGCCTAACCCTGACACGTCCCAGTCCCTCCCAACAGCCCAGGGTCTGACAGACTCCAGGATGGTTCAGATCTCTGCATGTCCCATTCAGCCCAAGGACTAACCCAGTGATTTAGGAGACTTTCCAGCCAAGCTCAAGGGACTGAGCAGAGCCTGTTCAGCAGGAAGATATGGACCACAAAGATGCTCCAAGGGCTGGAGCCCCTCTGCTCCAGAGCCAGGCTGGGAGAGCTGGGGGTGTTCACCTGGAGAAGGCTCCAGAGAGACCTCAGAGCCCCTGGCAGTGCCTGAAGGGGCTTCAGGAGAGCTGGAGAGGGACTGGGGACAAGGGATGGAGGGACAGGACCCAGGGAATGGCTTCCCACTGCCAGAGGGCAGGGACAGATGGGATTTTGGGAAGGAATTCCTCCCTGTGAGGGTGGGCAGGCCCTGGCACAGGAGCCCAGAGAAGCTGTGGCTGCCCCTGGATCCCTGGCAGTGTCCAAGGCCAGGCTGGACAGGGCTTGGAGCAGCCTGGGACAGTGGAAGGTGTCCCTGCCATGGCAGGGGTGGGATGGGATGGTGTTTTGGATGGTGTTTTGGGCTCCCTCCAACCCAAGCCTCTCCCTTGTGGAAGGAAAGCACAGCACAGACCATCACAGGATGGCACCTCTGCTCTCAGCTCTGCTGCTGGAGCACAGCTGAGCACTGGGATAAAAGGTGGGGTCCTGCAATTTAACAGGGATCTAGAGAGGTGGGGAGAATTGGTCTGTGAGAGTTCCTGCCAGCCTGTGTCACCAGCCTCCTGCTGCTGAACACGTACATCCCAGCAGGAAAGTGGAACAGAAGAAGGTTTTGGAGCAATGAATGAAACAAAAATTCCCCTCTCCATCTGAAGCCTGCCCTGCTTGATCTGTGCTGGTGGCAGCTCTTGCATTCAAGCTGCCACCTGAAGCTGTGCCCTGCTGCCTTCCCAGTGCAGCACCACAGGAACAAGGTACAGCAGCACAGAGGTGTGCTCTGCCCTCCCTGCCTCCCTCCTGCCCTGCAGCACAGCCCTCACCCCTTCCCAGGAAGCCTTTTTTAGGGAAGATGTTAAATCAGGCTTCACGCTGGCTCCTGCCTTTCCACCATCCCAAATAATTCCTAATGAGGGTCCAGGATCCTCACTGAGGTGGAGTGATCAGCCTCCAAGGAGCTCTGGGGTGTTCCCAGTGATACTTTACAGCATTGCCCTTTCCCTCCGTGGCTGAGGAAGATCTTGGACTTCAAGCAGGCTGAGGAGCACAAGAAGCTGCTCTGCAAAACATCTCTGTAATCCTGGACAGTCTTCTCCCAGCTGACTTTCAATGAGATGTGGTCTCCCTCCCCACCAAGCTCCCCTTCACATCAACTTTGTTCCCTGCCTGATGGCTTGAACCCCCACCAAAACACATCTCAGAAGCTGCACGGGAAAGGAAAAACACACTTTCCCCGCGGAGCAGCAGCTCAGCAGAGAGGCAGCTGCACCAGGGATGTGCCGGGCACCTCACTGCACACACACATTCCCACTAATTCATCCCTGATTCATCCCAGTGCTCCCGGGGAGCCCAGCCCAGGCTTTGATGCTCCCGAGGAAGCGGAGCAGATGTGCCCCAGCGTCGGGAAGTTATCAGCTCCAAAGGTCTCCAGACAGGCAGGGAAGCATTGCCTTTGGCTGAGGATGAAGGCGCATTTCTGCTCGGGCCACAGGCAGCTGGACACAGCCCATGTTCCCCAAAAACCCCCGGGGCGTCGGTGCTGGTGTGCTCAGCAGGGGCTGAGCTGCATTGCAGCCTCCTCCGCAGCCAGGGTTAAAGATTGGGGTTCCTGTGTCCCCAGACACAGCTGCACTCCCAGATTCCCACCTGAGACCCTCCGTCCCTACTCGGCAGGCTCAGTGTGCTCACCAGCCCTGCTCCAGGCTCGGTCTGTGTGCGGCGTTACCCACGGAGAGCAGCACAGAAACTGATGATTTTTGGACACTTCCAGGGATGGTGATTCCAGCACTGCTCCTGTTCCAAGGCCCGACCACCTTTTCAATGAAGACATTTTTCCTGCCGTGCAATCTAAACGTGCCCTGGAGCGGAGGAAAGAAACACTTTCACTGCCTGGCTCTGAGCTAAGGCAAACTCCGCTCCTCCCCACCAGGGAAGGTTCCACGTGCAGATGGTGGGATGCTCCCAAACCAGGCACAAAGGGTCAATACAGGACTGGCGTGCTCAGGTGAGGAATAAATTACAACTGAAATGATTTTAGCATAGAATCATTGAGTCCCAGAAGGGTTTGGGTGGGAAGGGATCTTAAAATCCCTCTCATGCCACCCCCTGCCATGGGCAGGGACACCTCCCACGATCCCAGGTTCCTCCAAGCCCCATCCCACCTGGCCTTAAATAGTTCCAGGGATGGGCATGACTGCTTCTGTCACACAGGAACACTCTGGGAATAAAGGGCTGGGAGAAAGGCACAAAAAAAAAAAAATAAATACAAAGCTCCCCATAAATATATGACTTAACTGCAGCCTGGCTCTCTTTGAGGCACAAAATTCACAGCTGTCCTTCACACACAGACATGGTGGACCCCTCTAAAAGCATTATTTAGTCTGCCTTTTGCAAGAAAAGCTTTACTAGCAGCAGAAACTTCAGCAGAGTTTTCTGTGGGGTGGAGAAAGTGTCTTGGTAACCTCCAAGGTAATTACAGTGTTCAGTTTACCCTGAAGCTCCTGAAGGCCAAGGAAATTGCTATGGACAATAAATAGAAAAGGGTGGTCTGAGAGCCTGGTCTCCAGCACAAAGTCCATAATTTCAGACTGGCAAGGAGATGTTAATCTGTCCTTTTTCTTTTTTTTTTAGCACCATTTGAAGTGGTTTTACTGAAAGAGCCCACGTCAAACATAGCCCACTCTTTACTCTAGTGCAAGATTTTTTGGCTTCATGTGTCCCTGAGCTGCCGTTCCAGACCAGGAGGATGGTGGCTCTCTGGCTGCTGAGAGGAAAAAAAAAAAAAAAAAAAAAATGTCTAAGTCTGAGCTCTCCTTGGACCACCTAAAATTCCCACCACCATAACAATTTCATTAAATTCATACTACCATAATAATACCACAAAATCCCCACTAACCATGGGAGCATCCCACTTGTTTTTCAGGGGGAAATAGGAAGCATCGGAGCAGAGATTTTCACAGCCACAAAATGCTCTTTTTCCTCCCCTCCACATTGTGCCCTTGGGCTCCTGAGCATGAAGATGTGGAAACTGAGGAGCCCACATGGGGTTTTTCCCAGAACAAGGCTGGATTTCAGGCTGTACATCCAAGGCAGACAAACCTGCAGCAGGTCAGAGAGCCCAGCTCACGAACATGGGATGCACCAGTGAAGCAGCACTTCATGGCTCAATATTTGATGTAAAAGTTTAAATGAGCTGCTGCAACATCAGATCACCTGCATTTCATTTTCCTTGAAAAATTTACCCCAGTAAACACCTAGGAGTGAATTACCTAATCCTCCTGAAACATCGCTAAGAGATCAAAACCCACAGAAAAAAGCTTCAAACATGCTCTGGGCCAGGCTGGTTTCAGGTTTTTTTGAAAGCAGGTCCATGCAGAAAGCCCTGGTGCCATTTTTTAATGCTGGGCTGGGCAGTGCTGGGGCTTGGTTGGACTCTATGATCTCAGAGGGCTTTTCCAGCCTTAATGGCTCTGTGATTTTACCTTCAAGCCTCCCCAAAGACAGCTGCACTGTGACTCTGCCTGGCTTTAAAAACCAGCTCAGCCGAAGGCATTTGAAGCCAGAGAAAAAGCCTCACAGAAGTAAACATGACTTTTAGTGAAAAATATGACCCTGTTACTCATCACCTGAGGATTCCTCTGTCTCAGAGCACCTCAGAAGCCACAAAACTTCCAAGTCCACTCAGGTTTTGCTCCAATTTCCTAGAAATTCTTGCCGATGCTCGGGTAGGAGTTGGCTTACCACGGTCACTCTTAATAAGAACGGCCTTGATTAGACCGTGCACCAGCCCAGGGAGGACAATCAGACTTTCTCATTAATCTCTAACAGCATCCCTGAGAAAAACACCTGTGGGGGAGGCACGGTTCCGTCTCATTAGCAAGAGCCACATTTAGGCCCAGCAGTGCCACTGCTGTGAGCATTTAAGGCTTGTGAGCGCTGCTGGCAATGTTTCCATCCCCTCAGCTGACTCCCTAGACCTGCAGGAGGGGAGGCCTCCTCCGGAGATGCTCTCTGGTGCGTTAAGCATTTAACAGCCTCTGTTTATTTACTGCATTTAAATAAAGAAATATTTATTTATTTGCTCGTACTGCGCTGGCTCTTCCCTCGTCCCCCGGACTGCAACACAGGCAAAAACATGCTTTTGTGAAAATTAAGACACGAGGCACAGCCACAGAGGGCTTTTTGTCTGAAGCTGCTGGAGCAGAAAGGCACTGAGGTCCCTGGCGCTTCTCGCCGGGGCAGGAGTGGCAGAGGGACACCGAGAGCTGCTGGCACGGTGGCAAGGAAAAGGGATTTGGGCTTGGCCAAGAGATGCCCAGCACGGCTGAGCCCCCCAGTGAGTCAGGGAGCAGCGAGGGAGAGGAGGAGATGAGGTGTCCCAGGGCCTCCCAGTGGAGCAGGGTGACTGGATTGGGTCAGAGTGACGCGGGGGAGATGTTGGGGACACGACCAGCGTCACACGGGGACCCCTCACAGCACCCTGGGGTCCTGCACCCAAGGGCAGCCCTCTGCCAGCAGAAAACAATTAATCAGATGTTCCATTAGGATGTGCACATCTTCCTCTACCCTCAAAACCTGGATTTTAGCGAGTGCTGCCCGCAGTGCCTCCTGAGAAAGCACCCAGAAAAACCCAGGCAAGAAGGCACAACGCTCACTAGAATTGTACCCAAATTAACTCACGGCAGCTGAATTCAGGCACAGAAAGTAAGCCAGGGCTGAGGTTGGCCAGGGCAACCCCAAAGCTGCAGCCCTGCTGCTTCCTTGGCCAAGGAGGAGGCGGTGAGGGATGCTGTGCCCACCCAGCTCGCCCATCCACCAGCAGGGTCAGGAACTGCACTCTCCCTTCCCCGCAGTTTCCCCTGGCAGCTCCACCACCTGCACTCACGCACCTTTCCCCTCCAGAACCACTCCTGCTTACACCGGTCACCCTTTGAACCCACTCACCTCCATAATTCCTCTGACTTAAAACCCAGAAATAAAACTTCTGACACCTTAAGGCTGCCCTGCCTCTGGTCAGAGTTCACATTTGCTATATCTGGCTATAAAAATGACCTTTTTTTTCCCCCACTGGAAAAACAATTCAGCTGTTGGATATGATGACCAAAGACAAGCACTGTTTTCTGTAAACACAAAAGCTTTTAAAACCTGGCCTCTGGTTTAGGCTCCTGAGTTGGTGTTAACTCCAGGGACGATGAGGGAATTGCAAATATTTTATGAACTCTGGTGAACTCACACTGCACATTCCTTATTCATTCCCCTCCACAAAGTGCTGCTCGAAACTTTTGAAAACGTAGGCTTAACTTACCTGAAACTCTAATCTCTCACAAAGAAACAGGAATGGGGCAGATTTCAAGAGCTCAGCGTGGAGGATGTCAACTTTGATGAGCAGTCAAAAGCTTGCTGGCCAGCCTGGACCTTAGGCAAGGAGAGTGGCAGTGCCAGAGGGCAGGGATGGATGGGATTTTGGGGAGGGAATTGTTCCCTGTGAGGGTGGGCAGGCCCTGGCACAGGTGCCCAGAGCAGCTGTGGCTGCCCCTGGATCCCTGGCAGTGTCCAAGGCCAGGCTGGACAGGGCTTGGAGCAGCCTGGGACAGTGGAACGTGTCCCTGCCCATGGCAGTGGGAGGAATAAGATGGACTTTAAGACCCATTCCAACCCAAAAAATTCTGAGATTCCATGCCCTGAGACCCACAGACCTGCAGAAATCCGATTCTATCCCTGGTGCTCCTTCTGCTGAAAATGCCACTTCAGCTTGTGGGCAAATTGTCATCGATGCCCTTCGAGAGCCTTGGTGCTGAAATGTGATCCAATCCCCGAGGAAAACTCTCCTCTACAGAGTGAGAGGGAAGTGACACTGAGCCGTGGCTGGTGGCAAAGGGACACAGAGGCAGTGCCACTGAGCCCTGCAGTGATCCCAGCACAGAACCACGCGGGCACCGCGTCCTCGCACACAAAACACAACTCCTTCATGCCAATTAAATCTAGGATTAGATTCTCTTCCCCCTCTCTGTTTTTCCTTTCTCCACAGTCTCTCGAGGCTTCAAAGGCACCTTTTGCATCACACCAGGATGTTTTCTCATTACGGGGAGCAAGCTTATCAAACAAGTGCTGCTTAATTCCACCCTTCAGCCCACAAGCAGTGACCCAGATTCCTGATCTCCATTAGGAGAACTTGGCCCAGGAGAATTTCAGGCTGGATAACCAGACTGGGAGACTGCCAAAACCAAGGACATGACGCAGGGAGAGGCAGAATGAGCCAAAGGAACCCAGGAGTTTGGCCTTCACAGTGGTCACAGCCAGGTCAGGCACACAAAATTGGGCTCATTCCCCGAACTCCAAGCCCAAGGGAGGGATATCCCACCCTCACAGGCTGCTCCAAGCTCACACCTACTTGGAAGGCTGCAGGAAATGTGGCACAATATTCAAAATGACCCAGGAATGGCACCAATTGCCTCAGGCTGTTTCCAGACCGCCAGGCTCAACAGGGGAAGGTGGAATGTGGAATAAAACACGGAGAAGTTGCAAGGACACCCAAGAGATGAGCGCACAGAGAGGCAGCCAAATGCTGCAGTCACACTGGGCTGTGCAGCTCCATCACAAAGCACAGCTCCTTTCCCAAATGTGGCTTTTCCCAAATTCCTTTCCCGAGTGTGCAGCACACACTCAAGCCAGCAGCTCCTGTCTGCTGTGTCACCCTAACAGAGCCAGGAGAGCAGAATCACACGTTCATGGAATACTTTGGGCTGGAAGGGACCCGAAAGCTCATCCCATCCCAACGCTCTGCCACAGGCAGGGACACTTCCCACTGTCCTAGCCCCGTCCAACCTGGCCTGGGACACTTGCAGCTGTTTCCTCTCCAAGAACCAGGCAGAACTCATTTTGCAACCACATGGAGTTAAAAGCAAACTCCTTTTGTCCACATGTCCACGGGGAATAATAACTCATGCTAATCACAGTGTCTGATGCTCCTGGCTGTGACTGCTCCCAGAGACCTCTGTGTGCCACCTGAGCTACCAGAGCAGCCTCTGGCCCAGCACCCAGGCTGGAGTGGAGCTCATCCTGACTCTAACAGACCATGGCAGCCCAGATGGGCCAAATGCAGTCAGATTTAGCAGCACAGCTGGAGCCAGGGTGGAAAGAAACCCAGTCCTGAGCGTCCATGGAGGATCAGAGCTCGGCCCTGCAGCAAAACAGATGTACAAAGCTCGGCGCGGGGACAGGCAAGGCACATCAAAGCTTTAAACAGCTTTTTTGTTGTTGTTTTTTGGACTTTTCTATAAACCCAGTCAGCTGCTTAATGCCTCAATATCCCTTCTGAGGCACAGGCAGGGAAATCCATCTCTCCAGAGCCAGCAGGTACAATCCTCTCCATCCCACAGCCCTGTCACTCCTCACACCCCACAGGCACAATCAGGGGGAAAAGTCCTGTTCCTCCTTAAGGTCAGGCCAGAATTTGGGGTGGGAAGTTGGAACATCACAGAAAACAGAGGCAGCTCTCCACTTGGCACCAGCAGCTCCAAGTGGGTGCATCCAGAAGCATTTCTACCAACAAACCCTGGTGCCCTGCTTCAAGGAGAGCTTCCAACATGCCCCAGCCACTTCAGACAGGTACACTTCGGACACCTGATGGCTAATTTTATAGGAAAACTTGATTTCCGTGTGGAAGAGGCTACACGGGATCAGTAATTTCAGGACTGGTCCCCTCACAGCCACCTGAGCCCCAGAGTATTTCATCTGTCTCCCTAATGGCTCATCTGCAGCAACATTTTCTTTGAAGGCTGCTCGCTGAAAGAAGATAATTGCTTTAGAGCAGCTAGAATTATTCATTCTGAATCCCCCAGTGCCTAAAAACCCTTTAAAATTCAGAAAATAAACCAGCACCCTGCTCGTGCCTGGCTAGCAGAACACACGGGGCAGCGAGCGATCATCTCGAGTGCTGCAATCCCCGGGGACTTAAAACACGGATGTGTGGAAATCTGTTGTCCTGAGGGAACACAGAGCTGCTTCTGGGGGAGGAACACTGGCTCTGGAGGGCCTGGCTGTGGATCCATGCCTTGCTTGGTGCCAGTCCCACTGCTCTGCTGTAGCCTGCAGGGACGCCCTGGCAGCGATCCTGCTCCCTGCCCCACCAGGCATTCCCAAGAAGTCCTGCAGCCAAGATTCCCTGTGGTGCTCGGGAAAAAGCCTCGGTTTCCCTTCTCTCCCCAGGAAGAGGTGTCCCCCTCCAGGCCAAGGCCAGCCCCCCGATTTCCTCCTCAACGTCACGCACACTCTTCTCAACAAAGCACTTGAGCAGCAGCAATTGGGACACGACTCGGAGCAGCAACAAAATAGAGCAATTCCCACCGTTCCCAGCGGCGCCAGACAAGTTTCCAGAGGAATCCACTGGAATTCCAACATGGTTTGGGTTGGAAGGTGTAGGATCTGGTTCTCCTGGGTAGCCGTCTGTGGTGTAGCTTGCTTCAGGCGGCCAGGACAGAAACGAGAGACTTCTCGAGTTTTTGGTCTTAGAGCATAGGGTTTATTGTAATGAAGAGTGGGGGTAGGGGACCTGCCAGGAGCTGCAAGACGCAGCTCCGAGCAGGTCAGAGAGGTAAGAGAGAGAGAGAGGTACAGGATACGGGAATACCGTGGTTCTCACTTACAATACAATAAATCATGTTCTGTGTTGAATATTCTAACTTTCACTAACCAATCAGAACAAGATACAAGTTCTATAGCATTTACATATAGCCTACGAGAGTCATTGTATTACCATACGGCGTTACATTTTAAACCCTAAAAACTGCTTTTTGTACCTTATGCTAAGTTAGTAGGGTCTGGTCTGACCCTTGGACCTGGAGCAAGCAGGGAGTATTGTCTAATCAACGAAGGATATTGTTCAGTCAGAGAGGGTGGTGAGCCTCCAGTGGCCATACCATTGTTTTTCCAGTTATTTAGTAACTGAGGTTTGGTATCTCAAAACTTGTCTTCATTTCAATCTCGCTCATAGTTTCCATATTCTCAGCATCTTTTGCCAGGTAATAATTTCTATAAGGCTTTCCTATTTCATCCTCCCCAACAGGAAGGGACCTTAAAGACCATCTGGTTCCAAACCCCTGCCATGGGCAGGGACATTGTCCACTATCCCAGGTTGCTCCAAGTCCAGTCCAATCCAGCCTTGAATATTTCCAGGGATAGGGCAGCCACAGCTTTTCTGGGAAACCTGTGCCTCACCCTGCCTGCCAGAAAAAAAACCAGCCATGCCAGATCCGTTCCAGGATTTGACCTTCCAGAGAAGTGTCCCAGAGAGCAGGGCAGGGCTGGAGCCAGGGAGATGCATCCCTGATGGAAGGGGATGGGATCCAGGAACACTTCAGCCAACCAGGTGTACATTTGTCCCTTGCCACCAATAAAGAGACAAAACGTTCAAAGCAGAGGTGACGTTTCATGCCTGGAGACTGAAGTCAGCCAGGACATCTGAATTCCCCTCAGCAGCCGATTCCCACATTTTCAATGGCTGTGCTAAATCATTAACGGAGGTGAGTGCAGAACTCATCCCAGGAGCGCTGAGCTGAGTCAGTGCTGCTCTCCCACTCCAGTTTATCCTTGCAAATCTGCTCGAGATGAACGGCTCCCTTCTCCTGCTCCCAAAAATAAAACTCCTGTCAAGGCTCACTCCGGGAGTTTGCCGAGCAGGTGCTGATCTGTGGCATGAGGCACATTCAGATGGATCTGATGCATTCAGCCCTTCGCAGGCAAAACACTCCCCGAGAACCAAAGCTTTCCAAGCAGCAGGGGAGACTCCTCACTGGGAATCAGCTCCAGCCTCTGGAATTCTCCCAGTGAGTCACGCAGCTCCCTCCCATCCCACTGGTGTCCGGGAAAGAACGATTCCTTCTCCAAGGGGCTCCCCGGAGGGTTGGGTGTCACCCATTCCATATTTCATGCATGATGAAGGGGCTCTTTCTAGGGCAAATACACTCCAGGGGATGAAAGAATTGGATGTGTCCCATCAGCCATTAGGGTGGTCAAGTTAACCACATATATGGGGACAGGAAATTTAACCTGGAGAAGTCAGGAAGGAAAGATAGGAAAGGAGATTTCCTTAGATAGGAAAGGAGATACAAGGTGAGGCATTAACCTGGCCCTATAAAGCCAAAAATTGCTGATGCACAGGCTCTGCACCCCATTTACACCTCTCTCTCTGTCCCAGAGTGACAACACAACACCCCAAAAAAGGAAAAAATTATAGTAACTTCCCCAGTGATGACTTTACAGTCCCTCCAATGGCTGCGGATCATTTTGGAAACAAATGCAACTTCTCAGTTCTGCATCTGGAAAAGTTGGCCCATCACAAATTCACAATTAGGAAAGAATTCTTCCCTGTGAAGGTGCGGAGGCTTTGGTTTGTCCAGCGAAGCTGTGGCTGCCCCTGGATCCCTGGCAGTGTCCAAGGTTGGGTTGGACAGGGCTTGGAGCAGCCTGGGACAGTGGAAGGTGTCCCTGCCCATGGCAGAGGGGGCGGAATGCGATGAACTTTAAGGTCCCTTCCAAACCAAACCATCCGGGATTCCATGATTTGCCCCAGAAATAAATGTTTCTGCAAGGATCATGTTACAACAGCATCATTTTCATGAAGCCTTTGGGGAGGGGGTGGGGGGGGAAAAGTCTTAATAATCCACAGAAGAAAATCTAGAAGGATATCTGCTGTGAAATCACTGCCTGAGAGGATGATACTATGGAAGAAGTGATCATAAGCCAAAATGACTGCATGGAAAGCATCGATTACAGAAATACCCTGACATTCTCAAGCAGTCTCTGCACAGGGCTGCTCCACACACTCCTCTCTGGAGGAGAGCTCTGCTGTTGTCATGGCTGCTTCGCTTCCCCATTACAAGTTTTGGGTGACTATCAGAGCAAAGGCCACAAGATCCAACTTCAGAACACTTGTAAGAGCAGGAAAAAGCCCAGCACCGGGGCAGATTTGGGTTGCTGACAAGCAAACAATCCTGCAAATTGCTTGCACTGCCAGTCTGACTCATGCTTCTTTCTGTAGGGACAGCTTATTTTTCACTCCTCCAAAAAAATTTTAAAATACCCAAACAAAACAAAACACCACCAAAAAAAAAAAAAAAACCAAACAAAAAAACCCCCAAAAAACCAACAACAAAAACCCAAACAAGCAAGCTCCAAGTGATTTTTCCACCAGGCAAAAGGTCTTGGGCCACAAAAGGAGCTGCCAGGCTGATGCTGGTGGCTCTGTGAGACATTCCTGCACCTGGAAGGACACACAGAGGACCAGCCCCCAAAGAGACGGAGCTCCACTCCAGCCCCATCACCACATTCCAGGCAAACAGGAGCTGCTGGAGGGACAGGACAAAGGTTTTTCCTGCCTCTCCACATCCCGGGTTAGTGCATGCTCAGCACCATCTGCTGGCATTCCCTCCAGGAGCCAGCTCCTCACAGCTGTCCCCCAGGGTCAGGGAACTGAGCTGGGGACACCGCACCACGAGACACAGCCCTGGCGCAGCCCAGCTCCAGCATTTCCCAGGAAAAAGCTCATCCCAAAGCAGCTGAGGCTCGCCTGCTGTGGGATCCATGTCCACACTCCTTTCCAGGAGCCCGTGGGCTGGGACAGCCTCGTGTGTGGAGCATCTGACAGCAGATGGGAGCAGGGCCACAGGGGAATCCCAGCAGATTGAAAAGATCCCACCTAGGCATCCCAAATCCCTGAGACTTTGGCTCAGCGTGTTCACCAGGCTCTGAGACACTGATTTGATTCGTTTGAAAATCAGCCCGTCGTTAATTGGAAAGAGGAAGAGCAGCAGGATGGAATTGCTGCTTCGGAAGGCGCGAGGTTGATCCCTCCAGACAACCCCAGAACGTTTTGGGTTGGAAGAGACCTTAAAGCCCACCTCATTCCATCCCCTGCACCACAACCTGGCACTTTCCTGTTGCAGCCAAAGCTGCTTTCTACCCAAAATAACTGCTTTGATTTGTGTTTTCTTTGAGAGTGACGTTCGGAATTTAGTGCACAGGTAAAGAGCCTTGTGCTCCGTTCCACACGAGGGGCTGAACCAGACAGGAATCCTGGGACACCCATTCTCTGCAATTAGCCAAAACAGCCTGGGAGAACAGCAAAAGACACACATATTTCCCTCTGGGAACAAGGGTTTCAGGAGAAAAACACCTTTGAAATGTCACACTGAAAGAAATAGGAGGGAAAAGGGCAGATATGCTGCCCTTCCTGGTTATCTTGAATATTTTGAGATCCTACAGAGGTGAGTCAGAACTCCTAATTAGAATATTCCAGGACTGCAACTTGCACAAGGCTGGGGTTTTTACTTTTTTTTTTTTTTTTGTGGTGGTCATTTCCCACATCCAGCCCCTTCCTTTTGTACACCCACTCAAGGTTTTTGTTGGAAGAGGAGAAGAGAAACTCACAGCCTGCAGGATTCCCTCCGTGGGGATTGCTTTGGAACAAGCGAAGAATCACTGATGAGTTTTTAGGTCCCTCCTAACCCAAAATATTCTGTGTGTCGAAAAGACAGACAAATGTGCCATCACAAGGAAGAACCACAACAAAACCCAGATCCTGTGTTTTTTCCTACTATTATTCTAATCCCACAGACATTTGCTATGCTATCCATGGCCAACGTGGTGTAGTATTCCAGTTCTTGTCAGCTCTTGGTGTTGACTCGAGGCAAAGCGTGTGTGAATGGATGTAAACTGAAATTCGCTGCTCTCCCTGGCAATGACTTCCATGAGATACCTCTGAACCTCCATAAAAATGATAAACGAGTTTAAAATTGCAGCCATTCAAATGGAAAATCCTGCTGAAGGCCTGGTACACATAACAGAAATAAAGACAGCAGAATTACAGCTGCAGAGCAGAAAACCCTGCAAGAGAGAGCTCTGCAAACATTACAGCAACTCCAGAAACAAAAATAAAATAAATATTGGGATGCAAACGATTGCACCAGTCAAACCTGAGCCACATTTTCTGGGCGCTTGCCCTTCTGCTGAGCCAAAGCCAGGTGGGAAAATCATGTCCAGCTGTCAGGGTGTGACAAAACTGGGAAGGGACCCTGGGAAGAGCTCCCTGATTAAACAGCAGCCCTGAGCAAACAGCCCCGGCCTCGCCTGCTCGGTGATACATCTTGTTCTCCAAACGGGATGAGGACAGGAGAGAAAACATTGCTTCCAGCTCATTATTTCCAGGCTGTTTCAGCTGTCAAAACACTGCACAGGATCCCTGTCACCTGGGAAAGGGCTGGGGAGCTCAGATCCAAGGGCTGGGTTCCGTAACCAGGAGCCCAGGATGTTGGGATATCCCATCCCCTGTGCCTCCACAGCTAACAGGGATGTGCATTCCCGCACCACTGAAGCTCTGGAAATGCTCCTTCAGTGGCGTGCTTGGTTTCCTGCCCCTGAGGTCACTGCTCTAACATCTCCCAAGGTTCTCAGCAGAAACAATCCTCAAAAAAACCCCAAAACCTGAGATGAAAAGACATAAAAAGATGTTTCGGCAACGCGGGATTTTCCACAAATCCTCCAAGGTATTTTTAGTCTCTCTTTTATGGTGAGAGCACAACATCCACTGCCGTGTCCTCCACCTCCTCTGGGAGCAGACCTGCAACAGGGCAAGGTAAGGGCATGGAAAAGTTCTGTGAACTGAGAGCTAAAAATGAAATTTGGGCTCGGATAGATGGGTTTTCATGGCTGATTACAGCTCCACGGGGATGGGGTGCTGCTGACCTCTCACCTGCACGGACTTGTGGGAAAAGTGGAGTCAGTGGGAAGTCAGGGAAGGATTTATTCAAGCGTGGCTGAGACAAGCAGCACCTTTATAGTGAACTGTGATATTCAGACTTTTAGCTATTAAATGCTCTGGACTGATGTTCACAGGTCAGGATAGACAGAGGATGAGGCCCACAGCCTTCCCAGTCCTGCAGGAACATCGTGGCAATTCTTGGGGATGTCCTGTGCAGGGCCAGGAGCTGCACTTCCATCCTAGTGGGTCCCTTCCAACTCAGGATATTCCATGAGGTGTTCATGGGGAGCTTCTCCATGTCCCCTGCAGCAAAACATGAGCAATGTGATATTCAGGAGGTACCTGGCTCGAAGGCAGATCTCTTCCCAGCTCCCAGCACTCCTGGAACACACCTGGAGCCCCACATGGATCTGCTCTGCTTCTCCCACATTTCTGGTGAACAGCATGTCCTCCATCTGGGATCGACGCTGAGCATGGTTCTTCCCAAAGCTACAGGTGTGGATCACTCCTGGAACACACCTGGAGCCCCCAAGTTTCTGGTGACCAGCACGTCCTCCATCTGGGATCGATGCTGAGCACGGCTCTTCCCAAAGCTGCAGGTGTGGATCACTCCTGGAACACACCTGGAGCCCCACGTGGATCTGCTCTGCTTCTCCCACGTTTCTGGTGAACAGCACATCCTCCATCCGGGATCGACACTGAGCACAGCTCTCCCCAAAGCTGCAGGTGTGGATCACTCCTCTGCCGTCACGGACTGAGGGAATCGAACGTGCCCATCGGGAATTCGTGTCCCCAGATCCCTGTGCCACAAAGGCTCCGACTGCCGGAGCACAGGCTGGGAAAAACCAGCCTTTAAAGATGCCGGAGGGGCTGTGTTGGGCCAGTTGGTTCTCCAGCAAGGTTGGAAAAGGATCAGGGCTATCCCGAGGGAAGCTGCAGGATGTGCTGACTGCCTCCAGCCACGCGATGGACACAAGGCCATGAGAGAAGAGGTTGCAGCCACTGCCTTTTCCCCACGGTGAGAAGGGCAATCAAAGGCGGAATATCTGCAGAGGGACGTTGGAAATTCCTGTTTCCAGCTCAGAACCAGCCCAGACTGATTCGCTGGGTGTGCCTGACGTTTACACCCAAATGTTGAGATCCCAGGGCAGCTGACAAGCCTTACATCAACTTAAGACTAATCTGCACCATCTGTCAAAGTCTGAGGGAAGAAAGAGCAACTTTTCCACTTTGGGGTTGGATTGTATTACTGCTGCTCTGGCAGGATTGGTTTGCAGAAGAGAAAATCTTGGTTTTCACGAAGTCTTCCATCAAAAAGTATTCCTGATAGCTACAGCAAAGGAGCCACTCTGTGCTTTGAGCAGCCTACAGAGGCTCCGTGCCTTGCATGTGGCTGCTTTTGAAGGAAGGAACAGAGCAGAGATCCCCCAATCCCAAATTCTTGGCAGGGA
The DNA here is from genome assembly GCA_013397895.1 of Origma solitaria. Classification (NCBI taxonomy): domain Eukaryota; kingdom Metazoa; phylum Chordata; class Aves; order Passeriformes; family Acanthizidae; genus Origma; species Origma solitaria. Next base: position 174,917 of record VZRL01002259.1, read on the forward strand.
CAGGAGCAGACTTTTCCATGGCGTGGAAGAACAGCTCTGCCCACTGGGATGGGGAACCAGAATTCCAAATTCAGCAAGGCAAGCTCTTCACCTGCATCTTAAGGATGCCTAGAAGGACATTTTTTAGGGCTGCTTGGAAGTTGTTCAGCCCACAGGAGCTCCATAACCATCCCAGGCCCACCTCAGTTGTTTTGTTACACCTAACCCTAGAAATCTTCCAGCTCTAGGTGATGCAGGTCCAGAGAGGAAACCAAGCAGAAGAAAAGGTCAAGTAGCAGCAAAAAATGGCCCTTCTCTCTTGACAAACATTGCTGACACAGGAAAAGCAGCAAAACTGATTTGCCCCATATGGATCCTGAGGTATCCTCCCCCTCCTGGGGGCTCTGGACTCTGGATCTCCTTAACTGTCAGTGATTTTCATCTCCTCCAGGCATTGCCCAGACAAATCCATGCATTAAAAGGAGCTATTCTGGGCTCTTTCACCTTGTATTCACAAATGCTTCCACCTCCTTCTCTCAAAAATCCTTCCTTCCCTGAACAGGGAATACTTCAGGTTGTCATGCTGAAATGGGAACCACCAGAGCAAGGTACCTGCAGCCCCTGCCTGTCACTGATCTGCACTCACGGCGGGGGACCAAAAACGTCCTTCAGGCATCACTCAGCAGCTTTCTCCTCTCTGCACTCAGACCTGCCCGGCATTCAAAGCAAGGCAGCCTCCAACTGGGCTCTGCAGTCCCTGGCTGGAGCCAGAGCTCCTATTTCCATGCCTGCCCTAGTTTCTGGTCATAATTCGGTGGTGCATTAAGATCAGGGCTGCTCTGACTACCTGCGTGCGTTTAGAGAGAGAGGATTTCTCCAGGGGAAGCTTTTAAAAGCAGCAGTTCACCTGGGTCAGAAGCCAGCTCAGATATTTAAATTAAAAAAAATTTAAAAAATAATCTATTTATCTATATCTCCACCACTAGGTTACAAAGAGCAAAAAAAAAAATTAGAGGAAGTTGTAAAGTGCAACAGAAACATTTCTAATATTGATCAAGTGAAAGGTGTCTCCGGATCTGGTGGAAAGTGTCCCTGCCCGTGGGGATAGATATTCCTTAAATATCCCTTGCATCCCAAACCATTCCTTGGCTCTGTGATAATCATCATCAAGTACCACATCCCACGTGGAGCATCCTGGAAAGTGATGTGGACAGGAAAAAAAGAAATAAATAAAAAGGAGGATGTTTCAAGCAACCTGGTGCACGAAGGGGCTCTGGGGGACAGGCTGGGGTTGTGAGCTCCTCTGAGAGGGGAAAGGGAAGATTTTCAACAGCGAGAAGCAAAAATGAAAGGAGAAAGAGGGGAGGAGAAGGAGGAGGATGGGAAGAGACAACAAATGACTATTCATTTAGCACAAAGAAACCAAGATGTCAAGAACAACATTAATCAAGTCACCAAGGGATGAGACAAAATTCTGTAATTGCCTCTACCCTGATTCTGGAAACCTGGGTAATAAACAAGAGAAATGGGAATTGCTCATTTACAGAGCATAAATTTGACCTAGTTGGTATCACTGAACCCTTCTGGGAGGCATTTGCATGATTGGAATACATGAGGAAGTGCTCATAACCTGCGTGGGGAGAGGGGAGCCCTGCCATGGCTTTATCCTGCAGCCACGGGTGGCTGCAAGGAGAATATCTCCAGCGAGTCCTTCTGCTCCTGAGCTTTGGGATGGCCATTAAGCTCCTTCCCCACTAAACCCTCAGCAGGGGAGCAGGCCCAGACATCCATCCTGACATTTCCAAAGCTTCCCCGGCAAAGTCTTATCTAAATCTTCTTCTTTTTTTTTTT
>VZRL01002259.1:176771-235876 GCA_013397895.1 Origma solitaria
TGGGGGGCAGAATTTACCAAAAATGGCTCTAAAGCTGCTTCCCCCTCCCCGTGCAAGGACCTTTGTCTGGGCAGGGAAATCAGGAACGACAGCTGAACTGGAAGGCAGCCTTTGCTTCAGAGCAAGCAATCCCACTAATCTTTTAATGCACAGACAAAGCAAATGCCAAACTAATGAAATACCGGCTTAGGCCTTCAAAGGGGAAAATTTCAGACCCAGCATAGCCAAGGGAACAAAGTTATGAGAAGTTAACGAAAGTCAAAGCGAGGATATTTCCCTCAAAAAAAAAAAAAAAGGAAAAAAAAGAAGTGCTAGACAACCACAAATGCCATGATTCGAGGGAGGCTCTTCTAAAAGTCCTGGGGATGAAAGCCCTGAGTAAGTGATGTGAGCCATGTAATCTTCATGAAGGGGAGAAGTAAGGAGGGATTTGATGCAAATCAGTTCTATCATTCCTAGTTTATATTCATTGGGAAGGGAGGGGGCACTCCAAGAATTCAACATCCAGGCAACTCCACAAGAGCTTAAGGAATCTTCACAGGAACGATGCTATTTCTGGTATGCCAAGAATAATCCAGAGATTAATTATTTCTCCTGGGTTTAGGCAGGCACAGGCACTTCACCTCCTTGGGAATAGCCTCCATGCTCTTTTGCACCTCCAAAGGAACACTCATGGATTTTCCACCTATTTTGGGGCCATTAATTTCAAATAACATGCCAGGATCTGCTTGGGAATCAAACTATTTCAGCACCAGGTACACCACAAACCCTCCCAGCGGCTGCACCCCCAGCAGCCATCTCAATGAATTCCTCAGGGAAACACCCCGGTGCTGACAGGGCTCTGTCTCGAGCCTCGATCTAAGTCCTATTTCCCAACATTTCATTGCTATCTCCATCAGAAACTCCCAAAGGTCGCCACCACAAAGGTGACTTTTCTGGCCACAGCAGCTCCAACTTATTTGGATTTATTTTTTCCCCATCTATTTAATGAGAAAAAAATAGCTGGAGGTTTCTACCAGCAATAGCCTCAGTCCTTCCTGTGGCTGAGAAATCAGCAAACCATCTCTTCGTGGAATTATAGAACCATTTAGGCTGGAAAAGCCACCCAAAATTTGGAGTCCAACCATTCCCCCAGCACTTCCAAGGCGACCATTAAACCATGTCCCCAAGTGTCACATCAGCTTTTAAACACATTCATGCCCCCACTGCCTCAAAGGTCACCAGGCAAGTCTGCTCCAGCTCCACATTCCCCTAAAACACTTGCAGCTCGGCAGTGATCTCATCTCCTGACAGAAATCTCCCACTGCTTCCTCCTTTTTCATCCAGTCTTCAGCTCCATGTTTTACACGCCCTCAGAATCGATCCAGGACGCACTGCAGAGGTCAGGATGAAACCAAATGAAGAAATATTTAAAAGGCAGCAATATTTATTGATATTAATTATGTGGGGCTTCATTAAGATAACATGGCTTTTATAATTTTTTATTTATAGGTTGGATTAAGAGATCTCGTGATGTTCTGAGCACCAGAGGTCTGAGAAGCAACAGAGTCAGGTATCAACCATTCCAGGTACTATTATGCTACAATAATGCTAATATAAGCCATTGAACAAACTTAAATTGATTAATTGGAAGGTCCCAAGGTTTAATTATCAATAGAGAATCAGCATTTGAAGGGCATATGTCCAGGGGATCAGGTTTGGGTTGGAAGGGACCTTAAAGCTCATCTCACTACACGACACCTTCCCCTATCCCAGGTGGCTCCAAGCCCTGTCCAACCTGGCCTCGGACACTCCTATGGATGAGGAAACCTGGGGTTACTCATCCCAGTCTTCTATCCCAATATTTTGGGATTAACCTGTTTTATGATAACTGAAACTAAGCCATGATTAAATTTGCAGATAATGAAAACCACTGGAGAAAGCTAAACAGAGAAAATTTTAAGGAGATCAGGCTGCAAGGCAGAGGCATATCCAAACGGAGCCAAATAAGGCCATATCTAGGAACCAGGAAAGCAGGTCATTCCCACAAAACGAGACTGTCTGAGCCATCCTAAAAAAGGAACAAGCGAGATATAAATTGGCAGCTAAAAGCAAGTTGCAGCTAAGAAAGTTTTCAGTCACTTAATGCATAACACCTCAGGACAACGAGGGGACAGTCCACTTTTTTTAATCCTGACTCAGAACTGTCCCACCAAAAATCCACCAAAATTTTTTTTTGGGAAATCCACCAAAAAACGAACTCACTGAAGGAATGGCTTGTGCATTCGCCACACGAATGCGATGCTTCCCAGCCTTTCACTAAATCCAGGGTGACAGATGAGGGAAACCCATCGCGGTCACGGGGGTTCAGCCTTTGAGCTTGTCACGTGCAGCATCAACTTTTTAACTACAAACTCTGCTGTGAAGCTTCCTCTGAAGTTTAAGAGCAATCCCAGCAAGATAACACTGTGCCGTGCTTAAATAATCCCAGTGATCAGAAATCCTTTGATGCTTAACATTCAAGTAGGAATATTTTTAGAAAAATGCTGGCTTTAGCTAAAAAAAGAACCCACTCCACACACTATCAGTCAACTGATCAGCAGATAGTATCTAATCTCTAAATAATGCTGATCTGGAGAGGGGCTCCAGCTTTTTGAAAAGACGTTTGCCAGCTGATTTAAAGGTGCAGAAGTGAACATAAATCGTGGTAGCTTAAGGAAAGATGACTACAGCAGCTCAAGGAATCAACATCTTGAAAAGAAAGCAAAAGCCCTGGATGCCACAGAATAAAAAAATTCAGAAAGAAATATTAAGCCTAATGAACGCACCAAGCTTGTATAATGCAGTAGAGAATTTGGGTGATCTGGCTGGAAGGCACTGGTTCCCAAAGCTTGTCTGTGTTCCTGTGAACCTCACCTGGAGACCATTCCTGAAAGGTCAGACCATGCCCTGAGCTCGACACACTGGTCTCTTTTGTTTGGGACCCCTATTGGAATGCTCCCAGCCACTGACTTGTTGCAAAAACAAGAACTCCAAGCCTTCCCCGGATGGGAAAGTGCCATCAAACATCATTCACCCCCAAATCTCCTGCCTCACACCCGAGCCCTTCCAGCAGGCACGGCCACACTGTCCCTGCCATCCTGAACAGGTTTTACCACAAGCAGAGGGAAACTTATCTGCCCACCCCGCAAAGAAGCACAGGTTTTGGTGTCTGTCTGGAGTCTCTCACGGGCTCATCCCCCTGAGCATCCCTCACTGCAGGCTCTGCTTGGTGACAGCAGCTCTGCCCCTCCTGCTGTCCAGGGGATCACACCAGGTGACTCCCCTACACATCCTCCCGACCTGAAAATAACTTCAGAGTAAAGAAGAAGGAGGAGAAGACAGAAAAGTCTCTTTTTTAAAAATCATTTGTCCCTCATGATCCTGTTAATGCAGCTTCCTGGCTCAGTGCTGCGTTGCTCACCTCCAGAAACACTACCTGCTGTCTCGGCACATAAAGAGCTGATGACAGGAGGAGGTTTATTCCTCTAATCACTTGCAGAAAAAGTTCCTGCACATGCACTTGACTACTCAATTTGCTTTATGCAAGTTGTCCATGAACGTGATCATTTCTTTCATCTATAGAATTGTTTAAAGCGCTCTTATCGCTTCTCTCATTTTTTTTTTTCATTCTATTTCAGTAACATTGAGAAAGAGCCCAGAGAAGCTGTGGCTGCCCCATTCCTGGGAGTGTCCAAGGCCAGGCCGGACAAGACTTGGAGCCACCTGGTGCCCCAGCCCAGGGCCAGTGGGGTCAATTGGATAATCTTTAAGGTCCCTTCCCATCCAAACCATGCTGGGTTGCAGTGATCAGCCCCGGGCAGAAGGCTGCAGGGCAGCCAGAGGATGACACAGGATTTCAAGTGGAAACACCGAGTCACTGGGAGCTGACTTGTGGCACAGAAACCCCAAAGCTTGAGGCAGCTGATGCAGTACAGTGAGCTTGTCAAGGCTGCAGCAGCTCTGATTAAAGATGTCAGCAATGTCAGATCACGAGCAAGTGCATCAAGAGCAGCAGGACAGCCAGGGGACAGCAAGAAATCCACTCTGCTCATGAGCTGCCATTAAGGCTACCACTGACCAAAAAAATGTGCAAAAAATCCCCCAAAACCTACCAAAACCAGAAGCAGACCACGGCAGGGAGGTGATGAGAGGGAACAGAAAAACAAAAGTATTCAAGATACAGAACGACTTTAGTGCAAGGCCCAGAGAACCGTAAGATTATGGCCATGGAGCTGTGTCCACTGCAAGCTTCCCAGGGAAAGGCCTGCTCCATTCATAATGGCTTTCAACTGGAAAAGAGGAGATTTAGATGGGATTTTGGGAAGGAATTGTTCCCTGGGAGGGTGGGCAGGCCCTGGCACAGGAGCCCAGAGAAGCTGTGGCTGCCCCTGGATCCCTGGCAGTGCCCAAGGCCAGCCTGGACAGGGCTTGGAGCAGCCTGGGATAGTGGAAGGTGTCCCTGCCATGGCAGGGGTGGGATGAAACAAGATGAACTTTAAAGTTCCTTCCAACCCAGACCATTTTAGGATTCCCTGATTCCCTAAAGAATTGCTTTCAAGAGTGCTTTGCAAAGAGAAAGATCAAGGAAGGAGCAAGCACCTCTAGTGGGAGGAACACAACCACGGCTCACCCAAGCTCAATTTTCATTTAGACACAAGTCCGGCTGTCAGGAAAGAGCAGAACAGGTTTCCTTCGACCACGACCTGGAGCCAGCATCTAAGCTCATCTCTGGGGGCAGGTTCCAGCTGTCCTGGAGCTCGCGGCACAGCCAGCGCCCCTTGGCTGGGGCACCTGTCAGCAAGGATCCAGCAGATGGGTCTGAGCTCCTGGCTGTGATTATCTCATCACAGCGACACAGCCCGGGATGCAATCAGCATCCAGCTAATTGTGCTGCGTCCCCCACGCGCCCAGGGAGAGCACAGGAGCCACGGCAGGCAGAGGAATTCCATTAAACCCTCGGGAAGCATGAGCCCACCTGCCTTCCAGCAGGTCCTTGAGGCAGAGGAAGAGCCTGGAAAGGTCCCAGTGGGAAGGACAGAGCCCAGCAGGTGATCCAGGAGGGAGGTTTTGGGGCACCCACACTTCTTTGGTGGTTTTTTTGGGAGTATTTCCCATTCTGCTCCATCAGCTCCATCCTCGGTCACAGCAGCTCCCTCGAGACAGCAAAGAGCAGCAATTCCAAGACGGCAGCAGCTCTGTGTGGAGATCTTACCAGAAAGGCGGCAAAGAGAATGAAACCTGAGCCACTATCCTTGCAACCCTGCCTGTCCTGGGAATTCTTTACAATCCCTGCAGACAGATCCCTGCACCTTGCAGTTTATCAGCAGCACCATGGCTGCTCAGATCCTGACAGGAAAATACACAGCTACACCGATGCCTTCTGCCAGGAATGCAGAAGAGGCTCAGGGAAAAGGCAAGTTTTTGTTGCAGTCTTCAGACAGCAAGGCAAGTTCATTCCCAGAGAATCCTGCACTTTTCCCCCTCCCAAGATGTATTTTCCCATCTCCATCAAGGCATCTTTAAACATAACTACTCCATATTGTATTCAAGATGTGATAAAGTTCCTCCCTGAAATTCGCTGCTCTCCATCCCCACCAGTGTGGGGTTTTTGGGGCAGTTGCTTTGGGATGCAGCAGCACAGAACCCCCAGAAGTTCAGCAAGCACAGCAAGACGGCGAGGTTTAGAAAGAATTAAAAAATAAAGTCTCAACAAGAGAGCTCCTTAGAGGAACGCAATTGATTTTCCAAGTCTTTCAGACGAAGTATTTTAATTAATATTTATCCTACCTACTTAAATGCCATAATCTGTGCCGTGCTAGAACTGCAGCATTCAACAATCGATGCTATTAATTCTGCCCACCATGGCATCTCCCTCTTCCAGATGCGAAGGGAAGCACTCAGCAGAGAACACAGGGATTCTTGCAGCCTTCCACGTGTGCTGGGAAAGCAACAACAGCTGCAATAATGTGCTCAAGCAGATAAACATTCCAACAAGGGGAAAGCTTCCCACGTACATTAGCGCTTCTCAGAGCCTCGATTTTGTTTTCCCCTCGCTTGCAAGGAGTGCCTGTTGTCAGCCTAACTCAACAACTGTTTCTAAATAGCAAACAGCTAATGGGCCACTGAGAAAAACTCTTAGAAATTCAGCTTGTGCTGCTCCAGAGCTGAGCTGAAGCTGTATAACCCCTGGAAATAATGGGCTGGAACCATGGGCCACATCAGGTGCCAGAGCACTGGCACAGTCAAAAAAAACCCACAAAAAAACCAAAAAAAAAAAGAAAAAAAACCACCAAAGCAGAAAAAAGAAGTTCTGCTGCCACAGCACAGGAGAAGCTTCAGTGGAGAATCAGTTCATGCCTGGTACAGATTTGGGGAGAATGAAAGGTTAAACTCCCCCAGCACCGCACAACTTCAGTGTCATCACAATTTTCACAGCAAACCCACCTTGAAGAAGGCACAGTTCATCTGAGATTCAATTACCCTGCACTAAAGGGTGGTCAGCACTTGAGGGAGAAGCTAAAATAAACCTCAAAACCCAGACACCTTCAAGTTCCAAACTACAGAGCGTTAGAAGTGGAAGACTCCTGATATGTATCAGGGGGCCCTATTAAGATCATTATTTGCTGTCAGAGAGTCTTTAAGCAGTGTGCAGCCTGCTCTAATTATAGACCCATTTAAAGCTTTTCTAGAGGAAAAAAAAAATTAAAAAGCCAAAGTGACTTAGAATCAAGAGTGACACGAAGACAGAGCCACAGCAGCACAGACAGACTGCACCAAGGTGATTTTTAAAGGCAAACCTGTGCACCGGCACTCCCTGGGGAGACTTTTAGGGGACAGCTGCATCCTCAGTGCTCTGCTGCCTTTGGTGCTGCAACACCGTCAGCAATTCCTCCTCCCCATTCCGGGAGCTGCCTGTCAAACCCATTCCCAGGAGGGACCCTGCCTTTGTGAGGGGCTGTACAGGTGATGTACACCTTGGCCCAAACCAGTTTTCCCTCCCAAAATCCCTGCACTGCAGTCCCCAAGCACCCATGTGTCTGCCAAAGCACGAGCAGCTAAAGCTGGCAGAGCCCCAGACAAGAATTCTTAGATCCTTTTCAAAACTCCACTTCATTTTTATGTACTCCAGGGAATATTGTCATTTGTGCACATAATCCCCTCGGGAATCCTGAAGTCTTGGTGATAAATCCCTGGAGCTGGTTATAAAACACAGAAGTGCTTTTGATGGCGGGGCAAACGCCAGCACGAGGTGGTGTTTGTTCCCTCGTCGCTCTCCAGGCACAAGGGAACACAAACACAGCATTCTCTTTCCCTTCTCCCTGGTGGTGCTGGTGTGCCTTTTCCCTCACTCTTCCAACCTCCCTGCTGGGTGCTGGGAACACCTCCTGCGCTCCCAGTACCTGCTGCCGAGGAAGGTGGGACCTGCACCTCTCCCTTCCCACAGCATCCCAGCTGAGGGCGAGCCTGGAGGGCAGCTCTCTGGAATTCCATGGCATGGCATTGCCAATAAAATTCCATGGCATGGCATTGCCAATAAAACTGCCCTGCTCCCGGGTGAGCGCAGAGGGGAGGAGCACTCGCTCCCACAGACAGTGTGGGTATGAGCATCCTTTGGAGAACAGCCACTGTGCGAGCCAATTAAACCAAATCAAACACAAAGCTCCTCCGATGCCAAAGGAGTGACTTTAATCGTGTTCATTCTCTTAAATTAATCCAGATTAATTTCTACGGCATCCATAAAATACGGTGTTCTTACGTCAGTGCGTTGCCCCGGCTAAAGAACTTTATTACCACAGCATTCTTCTCCTGCATCCACATCACATTTAAGCCTTCCCTGCCTGCCAGGGCCTTGCAGAAAGCTGTAAGGTGACTCCAGCCTCTTCCCTACCAGATATCCACCCAATTTCGCAGCAGACCAGGCCACCTGGCAGCAGGAGAAACTTGCAGCGGGATCAGGATGCTCTGCAGGGATGCAGGAAAACAGCTCCCGTTTCTCGGGAGAGAAACAAACAATTCTAATTTGGAAGCTGCTTTTTAATGCAGTTGGTTTCTTTTTTTTCCCCCCTCCTCCTGCTTTTTAGAAAGCTGTTTTGAGCATAAATGGGAGGTTTGAAGCAGCACTGAATCTTAATGGGGCTCTCACGTGCACAGGCAGCTGCTCGCTGCCAGACTGGAGCTGCTTTGGGGACCTGCTCACAAACATGTACTGACTCCTCTCCACAAAAGAAAGTGGAAGCAGCTTTAAATGCTTCTCTTTCTCTGCTGCAGTTGAAACAACTGGCTCCACCAGTCAAAGAACATCCTCTCCACTGCAATCCGTCTCCCCAAAGGGGAATAAAACCACGGGATGGAAAGGACAGGCGCTGAAGCACTGACAGGAAACCCAGGCGGCTTGGTGGCAGAGACAAAAGCGGTAATACAAAAGCTCAGTGCTGCTCCCAGGACAGTCATCACCAACCGGATCTCTTACCAGAGAGATTTTAAAGCTGTGTCTTGCACCCAAATCAAGGAACAGCTCTCCCAGGTGGGGTCCCTGTGAGGGGAAGAACAGAGGGGGCAGAGCCCCGGGCCTGGGGCTGCCAGCAGCAGTGGGGAGAGATGGAGCAAAGCTCCCAGGAGAGCAATCCAAGTTTCCAAGCAAACCACGAAAGCTGTTCCCTCTCAACGAGCTGCTCCATTCCCAGGAGCTGTCACACGTTTCCCTGCATTAGCTGCACGAACTAAAATTCAGCTCCCTGGGGATCTAAGGCTTTTCCAGGCATGGCAGAGGAGCTCGGATGGCTCACAACACCTGCAGAGGTCACCTTGTCTCTGTCCCACCCTGTGCAAGCTCAGCCTTCACTCCCTAGGAGTCACAGAATTCCAGGACAGTTTGGGTTGGGAGGGACCCTAAAGCTCATCCCATTCCACCCCTGCCATGGGCAGGGACACCTCCCACTGTCCCAGGCTGCTCCAAGCCCTGTCCAGCCTGGCCTTGGGCACTGCCAGGGATCCAGGGGCAGCCACAGCTTCTCTGGGCACCTGTGCCAGGGCCTGCCCACCCTCACAGCCAGGAATTCCTTCCCAATATCCCATCTGTCCCTGCCCTCTGCAGTGGGAAGCCATTCCTGTTACTCCATCCCTTTTCCAAAGTCCCTCTCCAGCTCTGCTGGAGCCCTTCAGGCCCTGGAAGGAGCTCTGAGGTTTCCCTGGAGCCTTCTCTTCTCCAGGCTGAATTAATGTGTTAAAAGATAATACATTAAAGACTTCCACAGATCTTTCTGGACACAGGGGCAGTGAGGGACCTCCCAGCACACCCCTTCCTCCCTTTGCTCCAAACAACCCTGGGAAGTCAAACTCGCCACGAGGAAGGGTTTGCCTCCTTTGGGGCCAATATCCTGAATTTTGTGCTGACAGTTCACAGGAGGGAAATCTGTCGGCGCAGAGGCTGCGATGCTGCACTTCTGCACAGCAGCTGTTTAAGGGCAGTGCTTGGAACGCAGGGATCACCCCAAAGGATGAAAACACTAAGGGAGAGACCTCACGCAGCCCCAAGAAGTGGAAAAAATATCAGCAGAAAGGCTGCTGGGACACTTGATGCTATTCTATGCCTGTCAGACATCACTGGCTTATTCCACTTTTGAAAAGAAATAGAAACTTCAGTGTCAGGCAGAGATATTTGATTACAAAGCAGATATTGGTTGGCAGATATCAGCTGGAGTGGGGGAGGAGAGCCAAGCCAGGGCTCTGTGCCCAAACAGACTGCAGAGGGAAGAGAAACTGCTCTGACACACAGCCCAGGACAAAGGATTTCTCCTCACAGCTGTGAGAAAGCCCAGCCTGCAGCCCACTGCTTTTCACTTTCCCTTTGCTAAGCACATCCCACCCAGGCATTTCCAGTAACGCTCTGGAGCGTCAGCATTCCTGGCAGCCGAGCATCCATCACGGAGATGCACCACAGGCTTGGGATTCTGCAGCAGGGAGCAAAGGGATGGCACCACAGGCTTGGGATTCTGCAGGAGGGAGCAGAGCAGCCACAGCACCGCCCAGAGAGAGGGAGAATGAGGGGCTGCCCTCTCTGAACTCAGCCAAGCCAAGCCTGGCAGGTTTAAAGTGAAGAAGGAAAGTGGATTTGTATTTTTGGCACCTGACATCAGGTCTGGGAGGGCCCATGGGATGCTGCCCAGCCCCCACCTGCCCCACAGCAAGATATTTGAGGCCAGAGTTTTACTGTGATCAGAGCCCCTCTGCTCTGGAGCCAGGCTGGCAGAGCTGGGGGTGTTCAGCTGGAGAAGAAAAGGCTCTGGGAAGAGCTGAGAGCCCCTGTCAGGGCCTGAACGAGAGCTGGAGAGGGACTGGGGACAAGGGATGGAGGGACAGGACACAGGGAATGGCTTCCCAGTGCCAGACGGCAGGGTTAATGGGGTATTGGGAAGGAATTGTTCCCTGCGAGGGTGGGCAGGCCCTGGCACAGGTGCCCAGAGAAGCTGTGGCTGCCCCTGGATCCCTGGCAGTGTCCAAGGCCAGGCTGGACAGGGCTTGGAGCAACCTGGGACAGTGGAAGGTGTCCCTTTAAATTATCTTTAAGGTCCTTCCAACCCAAGCCATTCTGGGATCCTATGTCAGGTACATGTGATTTCCATGGACTTTCCAGTCTGAACCGAACCAGCTCACAGACACATAAAACACATGTTGGGTTCAAGCAAAGCACTCCCGAGGCAGAGAGACAGAGCTAAGAGATCAGGTGGTCCAAGAAATCATTAAGCAAACTCGTCATGCTGAACACGAGTGTCGAGGTTTGGAGAAGCTCAAGTTCAAAGCTCCCTGCAAGTCATTTGTGACTCGAGCGTAAGCGATACTAAGCCGAATCCCAGAGCCAGCACTGATGACATCCAATCCTCCCAGAGATCAAGAGTCTAATACCACATTTTAAACTCCCCAAAACATGAGAGGAACTGAGTATTTTCTTATACTTGTACACAATAGAATTTATGAAACAGATAGCAAAAGCCATCCATCTTCATTTATAAGTCATGGCTTTTGCCTTTGTTAAATTTAATTGCTTCCCCCGTGGCTTCAAATCAAGGGCAGATTCTATTAAAAGTAATTACTTTGCTGTGCAGCTGGCATAGCAAAGTTGCTTGATAAAGGTTAATCTACTAAGTGATGGCAGCTCCTAAATGAGGGTGATGATTTTCATTAATAACTTCGCGGGGAGGATGATGCCGGAATTCACGCGTGCATTGACACGATGGCCGCAGCTCCAGAGGGTCCTGCATCCCCACCCATGGCCCAGGAGCCAAACGTGACACTCTGACCATGGGATCCTGCTGAGGACATGGGCCAAGTGCTCCGTGTGTCACCCACAGGGTTTCCACTCACACTTATCTGCAGGGGTGTGCAGACTGTGGTCTGATCCATCCCTGGAAATGTTCCAGGCCAGGTTGGACAGGGCTTGGAGCAGCCTGGGACAGTGGAAGGTGTCCCTGCCCATGGCAGGGGGTGGAACGAGATGTTTTTTCAAGTCCCTTCCAACCCAAACCATTCTGGGATTCTGTGATTTGGGAAGAGATTCTCCATCCCCTCATCTCTGCTTCACATTCAGGGGTGGCTGAGCCACCTGCTGAGCTGAGGGCAAGGACTTCAAGAACCATTCCAACCCAAACCATTCTGGGCCAGTGCAGAAGCAGCACCACCACCTGATGAGCTCACTCCAAGCCATTTGCTTTTTAGGAGGCTTTCTGCTTTCCATAGTTTCAGCAGAAGGGAAAGCAGGGGCATGAGGCTCCTAATGACCGTCAGATGAAGCAGGACAAAACTCAGGAGGAAGGCTTCAAACAAACCCCTCATTTTTCTCTTTTCTTCCTCCCACTTCATCTTCTCTCCCCGCCCAGAAATGCAACCCATCCAAATGGGCTGCAGCATTCTCTGCAGAAGGCCACTCGTGTCACACAAAAAATGGAAGAAAGGCTAGAAGATACAAGGAAAAAATCCACTTTTTTACACCTTTCAGCTGTACTGGGGGATTTTATTTCTCCCACCCATGACCAGAGTGTTCAGTGCAGTAACAGCAGTGCTGCTCACTCCAGACTCCCTAAAGCTGGACTCAATGATCCTTGTGGATCCCTTCCAACTCAAGATATCCTGTGAATTCTGTGGGTTTAGGCACCAGGACATGGCAATCCAGTGCCTACTGTGGCAGACTTACAAAAAAACCCCAAGCATTTTCATGTTTTTAACCATCAGAACGTGGTTTCATAAGCAAGCTGTAGATATTTCATGGAAAACTAGACCAGCTCTCTCAATCACAGGGAAGTTTTACACCATAAATCACAAATGCCTCTGAAATCAGGAGCTTGAGCAGGGAAAAAAAAAAAAAGGTTAAGAATTAGAAGCTTAGCACCAGTTATTTTTAACATAATACTGAGAGTAACACCCTGCAAGCAACACGCACACATACTCTTTGAATAAAGTAAAAATTCAGCCTTCTGCACACGCCTGCCCCTCCGTGAAGGGAGCTGCCATCTGCATGTTGAAAGGATTATTTTCCACGTGGGAGGCCAGAGAAAGGGAAAAAAAAAATCCCAGGAACATGCTAGGAAATGCAGTCAAAAGGGCAGGTTGTCTCCTGTTTCAGCAAGCAGAGATGGTCCACATGGCATGGCTCTGACAGAGGGGATTGCTGGCTTGCCAGCATTAATTCCACCATTAATTACCCTTCAGGGAATTAATTAGGGAATTAGGTACCTTCAGGGAGAGGGTTGGGGCTGCAGACACTGAAGGTTCTGAAAGGGGTGCCTTGCTGGATCCCCAGCTTTTCAATATTCACCTTTGACCCACCTTCCTGCAGGCTGGAGCCACCTTTCTGCACCTCTCCTCCAACCCCACTGCACAGTTCTTACCCCCTTCACCACAGTTCTGTAAAATTTTAGCCACCAGGCCTCAGTCCCTGTCTCAGGTGAGTCCCAGATGGGACATCCAAGCTCCAGTTTTTCCCCTGTTATTGAAGATCCCCTCTGAGCACCTCTGTTGCTCCTCCAGCACAACAAAGCCCTTTCAGAGCCCTTTCTCCTTCCTTGCCTGCCGCACTTCACACACCTTGGGCTTCGTGAAGCCCCTGGGGCCATTCCCACCTCCCAAGTCCTTGGTTTCCCCCTGGAAGCAAAGCTCTGCCTTGCCTTGTGCCTGTGACAGGGATTTGTGCCCTGGGGGTTTCAATTCCCCCTTGGTGCTTATCACTCCAGAGCAATAAAAATCTCCTCGGGTCAGATGCAAACAACACGCGGCTACCACTCCCTCTAAATCAAATTTTACTGGAAAGTCACGGGAAGCTCAAATGTTCCCAAGACTAGAAAGAGAAAGGAGCTATTTATTCTTGCAGTTACACCAAGCGAGAGCTGAAAAGGTGTTACATTGCTGCCAGCTTAGCTACACATTCAAAAATAAACGTGTTTTCTTGGTGATGGTGAGAGTGCAAATCTCCAGGGAAAGCAAAATCAGAATGGAAAGGCGGTGAGGCAAAGTTATTTATTCAGACTACGGCTGTCAGAAGGGTCTGTTCTGATCAAAGGCTGCTCTGCTGCCCAGGGGGAAGGTGAGCAGCCCTACCTGCAAGCAGCAGGTGAGAAAAGCAAATATTTCCTCCCGGGCACAGGTGAAGCATCCCCGCAGGGACACGTGGGATCAGCCAAGGGATGAGCATCCAGCAGCACTTGTGTGATGAGCAGGGCAGCAGTGTCAAGGCAAGGGCTGGGCCAGGCTCTCCATGAGCGCTTTTTGCTTGTAATTCTGTGAGGGAACGAGCAGCAATTCCACCCGAGCCCTCTCGAGTTTAGTCAAGCCTTCAGGAGGTAAATGGAGCAGTCACAAGTGTCCTGCCACGGTGTCACTGCCCTCGTGTCGCTGCTCCAGAGGAGAGGATGGATCCCTCAGGGACAGGACAGGGCGATGCTCAGAGGGGGAAAGGATCAGACCTCGTGGCAGCAGGCTGGGGCAGGGATCAAGGGTGACACGAGCCAAGATGGATTTTCATTCTGAGTCAAATTGCACTCTCTGAAAGAACAAAGAGGTTTTAGGAAAGTGTTTTAACATGACCGGAGCCCCTCTGCTCTGGAGCCAGGCTGGGATTGTTCAGCTGGAGAGGAGAAGGCTCCAGGGAGAGCTCAGAGCCCTTCCAGAGCCTGAAGGAGAGCTGGAGAGGGACTGGGGACAAGGGATGGAGGGACAGGACACAGGGAATGGCTTTAAGCTGAAAGAGGGGAGATTTAGATGGGATATTGGAAAGAAATCCTACCCTGAGAGGGTGGGGAGGCCCTGGCACAGGTGCCCAGAGAAGCTGTGGCTGCCCCTGGATCCCTGGCAGTGTCCAAGGTTGGGTTGGACAGGGCTTGGAGCAGCCTGGGACAGTGGGAGGTGTCCCTGCCCACGGAATGGAATGGGCTTTAAGGTCCTTCCAAACCCCCCAGTGCTGGTGTGAGCGGGAATAATTGGGAATAGGATGCAGGCTCTCAAACGATGCCAGCTCAGCCCCACAGCTCCAAGCACATTTGATTGGCACACAGCAGAAATGCAAAAATGCAGCACCAGGCTCTGGATATGGCTCAGCAAAACCCAGCCACGAGCGTGCCCAGGAGCGTGTGACCCTCTCTGGGTATTTTTGGTGATTTTTGGGTAACAATGTGTACATTACACTGCAAGTCACACTGGTGGAATGCTGCCAAATGCAAGGCAGGAGTTATTCCTAGTGCCTCGAACCTGAGGAGATGTTACATTTCCAGAGCAATCTTCTCTTAAGAGCTTTAACATAAAAGGAGAAGAGAGCTAAAAGCGAGTTATTTGTTTATTTTCATGATCACTTTGATTCTTCAGCAATGAGCTAAAGAATCCTCCATGGGGGGGAGGGAAAAAAAAACCCCAAAACAACCACACACCAAAAGCCAAAAACACAACCACCCTTCAGACTTCCAGCTAAAAATAGGATATTGAATGCCACAGAGCTCCCTCTTCATCATTCTCCGTATAAATGAGACTGCAAAAGAGCACAGCCAACGCCACAGTCACCTGCAGAGCGGGGTGCTCATGCACACAAAGCCAAGATTTAGAGCTAACCCAAAGGCAGAACTTCTAATTCATCACAGTTTTAATTGGTTTCAGTCCCAAAAGGAATACTTCAGTAGACATGAACTGAACCTGGCAGCCACGCAGGGATGGGAAAGTGGCACACAGCGATTCTAGAGAGAGATCTTTAAACCACGAGACCGAGCCTTGGACACTCAAATTGGTTTCTGTGGAAAAGCTGTAATGAAATTTTATGGCTCCTTCAGAGCCACAATAGAACTAGTTGAATTTGAGCAACCTTCAGTGAGAAACATACATAAAACAAACCTTTTCTTCCACTCTTTTTAAAAGGAAAAGCCTTTCTGCTTTAAAAAATGAGGCAGGAAGGAGAAGCTAAAGAGAAACTGGATAAAAAATGCCCCTTTTTTTCCCCCCTCCCTCTTTAAAATCAAAGGTATTTTACCTCCCCTAAGGCACCAAAAAGTAAAGATAATCATGAAAAAGCTGAATGAAGCAAAAGTTTTGCAGAGGTTCACGTGTGGATTTGACCTAGATACAGTGAACGTTCTCGTGATTAATACGGAGGTTATAATTTTATACCAGAGTGCTCCAACTCCAGCACTGAAACAAATTGGACAGAGTGTCTTATTACTCCCTCATTCCCCTTGATAGATCACTAAATATCTGCGTACTTTAATTATTTGAAACAGACCGCGATTCATTATTTCCCCTCTGAATTCTGGTACAGAGTTGGATTTTCTTTCATGCCCTGCAAGCTGCATTAGACTATAAAGGGACTGGGATACTAAAGGAATATTAAACCCTCTGCCCACATGCCACAATCTGTGGGAGGTACCGAGTGCTCGTACCCACACTGCACACTCCACTCCACCTGAGACACTGTTTAAAGCTTAAAAATAAAAAATAAAATGTAAAAAAAAAAAAAAGGGGGGGGGAGGGGAAGAGGAACATTTTTAATGTAAAATAAAAGCAGGTAAATGGGGATGTTGTTTCTTGGGTTTCAGAGCAATGGGGTTGGTTTGACATCCCAAAGCAGGATGTCACGGAATCATGGAAAGGTTTAGGTTTCCAGGGGCCTTAAAGATAATCTAGTTCCAAGCCCCAGAAGTTTAAAAAGTCTTTTAAAACTACAACTCTGCGTTACTTTTCCACTTCTGCTCCCATACAAAGCTGGGTTTCTTGCTTTAATAGCCACTCACCCCTTCCTGTTCCCCCAGGGATGGCCCCAGGCACTCCCAGCCACACAAACACAGCTCTAGATACAGCAGGGGAAAAACTGAGGGGGTTTTAATCAGAAAAATTAAGCCTCCTCAGACAAATATTAAATTTCCTATGAGGCACAGTGTCCAGGAGCAAGGAAAACACTCTGGCCTCCCTGACAGGACACTTCTCTGGGGGATACATTCTCACCACATCTCACTCAGTTAGATGAAAAATTATAAATTACAGCATTTCTGCCAGGGCAGAGCTAATCTAAGGCTGGTGTGACGATTCCAACCCCTGCTCTGGCTTGTCAGGTGTGAGCATCTCATCACACCTCCCTTCCTAACCTGCTTCAGCTGGCTGCTGAGGTTTCCATCATTTTTCACCAATTAAGCTTCCCCAGATCACCTTTTCTCAGCTTTAATTGTTTCATGAGCATTCTCCCGGTTACCTGGGCAGCCAGGGCTGATTTATAATGCTCTGCAGGTAATTATTCCATTGCTGCCAGCCTGAACAACCACAGAGCAGGCTGGGTTGGAAGAGACCTAAACATCATCTCATTCCAGCTGGGAGTTTTCTCTATTTGTGGGGACAACAAAAGGCTGTTTTGGAGAGAAGGAGGCAACACAGCATTGTAAAACACAAGGTACATCAACATCTATACAAATATCTAGAATATCTGCCAGGGACTGTGAAGAAGCACAACCACCGCCTCCAGTGCCTCCTTCCTCCAATCCTCCTGGCACTTCTATGTGGCTAAGAGACATCCCCTGGCAGGCCACAGCAAAGGTCTTTGGGTGTTCCCTCCAGGGGAGAGGAGAACAAAGAGAGGGAAACTGGGAAATCAAAGAGCTCAGCCAGCCCACTCAGGCATTTCCATCCATTTCATGCTCTTGGCATTCACCCGCTACAAATTCATCCTGCCCTGCAGACAGCGTTTTAGAGAGAACCGAGGAGAAAGTTTTTCTTCTTCCTACTTTGTGCCCAGAAGGCCAAAATCAACACATCCCTGCAAACAGACTGGGACAGGTACTAAACAGCTGAAGAATGTATTTTTTCCCCTAGGCCACATATGTCTAAATGACATTTGATTCCACCAAAGGCAGATTCATTTGTATTTGGAAAAGCAAGCATGGAATGCGAGCTTATTTTGAGCAGAATCAGCATTGTGGTAGCCAAAGCTCATTAATTATGAATTTTATCAACTGTTCACTGAAATTTGTTCTGCTAGCACAGTGTAATTGCCTGCAAAAGCAGTGCTTTCAAACGAGAAAACGCCATGCTACAAAACAACCCATATCCTTCCTTTTCCAGGAGATATCCCTTACTCATTCCGGAACAATTACAAATCCAAGCATCTTTCCAAATATTCACCGCAACAAGAAGCGCCAAAGGGCATAATAGGGTGAAATATAAATATGGAGCTCTCCTGGTCGCGCTCCCGGGGTCCTGGCAGGGTGCTTGACCTCTTACACAGCACTCCACAAAGAAATTTGTCCCTGAATGTTCCCATATTTCAAGCAGGAGGGATATGATCTGCTGCTCAGCTGGACTGGGAAGCAAGGACGGAAAGCAGCAGCACCCCAGAGCCGCAGGGCGCAGACAGTGAGTCAGCCCCATTCAAACACTCGCTCCCCAGCATCCCATTAAGCTAAACCAAGGGAAAACACCACCCGGCAGCTCTGCAGGGCACAGGCAGCATTTAACATTACAATCATTTGGAGACACTGATTTTAATCAGCAGGCACAGCCTCTCGACTTAATTTCATTTCACATGCACACGCAGACCTACCTCGGCAAAGGCAGAGCAGGGCTTTGGAGGGGACGAGGAGGATCATCCTCCACACACAGCACTTCCAAACCCCCCTGCTCCCGGAGGAACTGGGCTTGGACACGCTGCCTTCCAGCTCAGCCAGCACCCACAAAGTGCACTGCAGCTCTTCCACCAGCACCAGCTTTCCCCTGCTCTCTCTGCTGTGTTTGCCCTTCCTTAAATACTGGTTTTGAAAGGCTGCCCCAGCTGTGCTCCCTGGAGACTCCATTGGAAACAGCTGGGACCTTCACTGGGACCCCCAGGAGACCCCCCTGGAGGTTACTGCCCCAATAACCATCCCTGAGCTCACAAGGGATCAGCAATGGTTTGGCTGCGTTTGTTGGAACTGGACAGTCTTTAAGGTCCCTTCCAAGCCTGGGATCCCACGTTTCTGCGTGTTCAAAGAGCAGCTGTCAGGCTAAAACACACTAATTTCACCCGGGAAGTAATGAAGGATATGGAATGTCCTCCCAGCAACTGGAATAAGCCTGGGGAATAAAGGTGTGGGAGCTGTGCAGGAGCTGAGATCTTCACAGCCTGCTCTGGGTCCCAGCGCAGGGAAGCTCTGAGTGCCCAGCTGAGGCGAGAGCAACACCCCCACAGCTTCGGGGTGACCTTCAGGGTGACACTTCTGCCACCAGAGCCACTGGAAATGAGGCCTGACCTGTCCCCTCTGTCACGCCGATAAAAGCATTGACTCAGCTGAGTAATTAGAGAGGCCTCAGCCAGGTATGTTAATGACTACCTAAAGAGTTTCTGTTAATCAGTCGTCAGCGAACAATTGTATTTCTAGGATCGTTTCCAGATGCGAAGCTGTTCGAGGGTGTTTTCATCAATGATCTGCATTACATTTCTTCCTAATCAAGTTCCCAGTGATCTTCTGATTGGGGTGAAAGGAGATACAGAAGTACTGCTCCGAGCCCAAAGAGATCTATTTCTCCTGTTAACCCCTTCAGGTGAAAGCCATTTAAATGGCAGGAGATGCTGGCCACCGGTTTTACCAAATTTTTGGTAGCACCAAGACACAAATCCTGCCCCAGCACGGCAGGAGGTGCAGCGGGGACTCAAATCTGAGCAGCCAGCTCGGTGTCACTGCAGAGGAAAACTCCAGCAGCCCTTGCCTGGTGAGAGCACAAGCCATGAAATGTGCTAAAATGAGATGGATTCACAAAATACCACCGAGCTGCAGCGGCTTGAAGGGAAGGAGTGCAGAACGGGCAGCCATCTGTGCCTGGCTCCCCACACCCAGCCTGCCAGAGACTGTGATTAGCGCTGTCCAGACAGATCTTCTCCTGTCTGCTGTCAGCAGCACTGTCTGTTCCAGAGCCTGCCCGTGGCACTAACAGATGTCCCGAGCACTTCAAACGCTCGCGCACAGCTCTGAGTTTGCATTTCAATTCCCCTGGTGTGAGCCCTAGTGCTGCAAGACACGGAAAAGGTGCAAAGAAAAATACAAATTAAAAAAATAGCGATAAA
The DNA here is from genome assembly GCA_013397895.1 of Origma solitaria. Lineage (NCBI taxonomy): Eukaryota > Metazoa > Chordata > Aves > Passeriformes > Acanthizidae > Origma > Origma solitaria. The sequence continues at coordinate 196,342 of VZRL01002259.1, forward strand.
CCCTCTTCCTAGAGGTTCCATGAATAAGCTAAAAATGCCCATTTGGCATCTTCTTGCCACTAGAGGAAAGCTCAGCAGAGGCGGCAGCAGGTGGGAAAGCACAGAAGGACAGGCAGGGCCAGCGCTGAGCCGTCAGCCTGAGCAAGGATCTGCCGTGTGTTGGACCCTGCCTCCCTCACAACCCTCAGCAACACTCCCAGCTGCTGTTTTTGGTATGGTAACAAAGGTTTTACCTCTTATTTGCAGTCTAGGATGTCTTGAAGTTATTCTCACGAGGTGCATTGCTGTTAAAATATAGAAAAGATCCTGAAAAAATCTCCCAGGATATATTTTTCCAACGGCAGAGGTCTCAATTAGTGCTTTTCAATTTGTTGACACAGCCTCAAGCTCAGCCAGGTTAGATGATCCAAGCTCACATATCAAGCCAGCACTGAAATTGAACTCTGCTCTCCACTTGCACTTCCCAATGAGAATTTCTCTCCAAATAAAACAAAAACCCTCCAAATAAATTAAAAGGGAAAAAAAAACCCAGAGAGAATAAAGAAAAGAAAAATCCATCATGAAACAGACAGCTGAGCAGGAAATAAATAGTCCAGAAATACAGCAATAGCTTATGCATATTTGAAATACCCCGCAGCTACAGGGTGTAAGCTGCGTGAAGAGGTCTGAGTAAAGCCTTTGGGGAGCACTCTGAGCTGTGGTAGCTCGGAGGAGCAATCATTGGAGCAGTGTGACAGCAACCTTTCCTTGGAAAAGCCTCTCCACAGCCACTGAGAGCTGTCAGCTTTGAAGGGAAGCAGCAGGAAAGCCAGGGGCAAGCCCGAGCTGCTGGAAAAGAGGAGCCTTCCTGGCAAGTGTTTTGTTATTAGGCAAAATAATTATCTGACAAGGCGATGGTTATTGTTGTTAATTAATCAGTGGTGTACTTAATTTAAAGCTCTAATTTGAGTAGCGAGGCAGAGCGTTTAACAGGGATTTGGAAAGCGGAGAAGCACCTCCAGCTCCATGGGCTACAGCGGGTCACTCTCCAGGGACACGCAGGGGGTGGCCACATTAGTCTCATCCCAAGTCACGGAATCAGATCCCAGAATCCCAGAATGGTTCGGGTGGGAAGGGACCTTAAAGCCCTTCTTGTTTCATCCCTGCCATGGTTCCACCCCTTCCACCAGTCCAGGCTGCTCCAAGCTCTGTCCAACGTGGCCTCGAGGTCCCCATGAGACAGTGTCATTTTGGCACTAAATAATTTAAACTGACACCCCGAGTGCCAGGGATGCTGAGTTTTGCTCCTCCCTTCACAGCGTCTCTCAGAAATCTGCTGCAAGCCATATCAAAGGTGATCTCAAGACTCGTTTCAGGATGCTCAGCATCTGCAGGATCCAAGTTCCCACAATTACTGCGGCAAAGAAAGCTTTCAAAATCCTTCTCCGAGGGCATTTTATCACCTTGGCTGAGAAGTGACAGGCAGCAAAGCTGACCCTGAATTTGGAGCTCCCAGTCAAGTTTAATGTGTAAAACTTCAGGGTAGTTTATTTCCGCTTTTTTTGGTGACTTACTGGAAAACCGGCAGGGGTTACATCACCCAAACCAGAGTTTACATGTGACACAAAGCTGTTTGCTTTCCAAAGGCTGAAGTGGGATTGGGACTGTAAGTGTGGCAGGACATGTGACAGTCACTCCTCAGCAGCCCTCCCAGATAAGGCTAATGGCAGGTCCTAGAGCCTGGCTTGACTCATTCCTCACAGGCATGAGCCAGGAATGTCAGCAAGGGATGGGGTTGGGGTTGCCCATGGGATTTAACAACAAACATTCCCTGCCCGTGGCATGGGGTTTGGAATGATCTTTAAGGTCCCGTCCAACCCAAACCAGTCTGGGACGCGATCTCTACCACCACCACAGCATCACTGCCTTGCATTCAAAAGTCCTAGCACTTACTGAATGATATCAAGATCGATCCTGATGATTTTAGGAGTCTTTTCCAAGCTAAATCATTCCATGCTGTACTGGGAACCGAGTCTGGGGTTTGCAGAGGTCAGCTCAAACCGGTAATTTACTGGGTGGTAAAAACACTTCTGGAAACAAAGCTAATTAAGGGTGAAACAGGAATTGCCAGAAGCTTATGTATGCATGGCCATGTTTTAAATGACCTCAACACTTCACCGAAAGGCTCCTGCCAGGAGGGCAGGGAGCCCTGGCTAGGGGCAGCATCCCCTTCTTCCCAGCTGGAGTGTACAGAGGGACTGGCAGATCCATGGGATGTTTTGCCCCAAACTTGTGTTGGCCTTACCAGCATCTGACTGAAGGCAAATGGCTCAGATTTTGTGGCTTTGCTGGCTTTTTTAAGGGCACAGCTGCTTCCTACTACAAGATAAAAATTAATCTTGGGGCAAGAAGTAATCCTGAAGGTTGCTGAAGGCAGGCAATCCGGCTAGATATCTCCAGTGGTATTCTTGCATCGAGCCCTACTCTGTCCCTGCTTTTTACTGAAGTCACACCATCCATGGTTGGAATCGTGATGTTAAAGGTCTTTTCCACACTGAATGATTCTGTGACCTGCAGCAGCATCACCACCCACCCCCAAAAGTCTGAGGCGCAAACGCTATTTAAACAGACTGCGAATGCTACGAAGGATCAGCTGCTGCAGGAAAATTCTCGGGGCTGCAGCAGGTCAGCCCCAGGATCATGCACTGCTGCCCACACTCGGTGTGAGAGCGACAGGAATGGGAAAAGCTGTCACTGTGAGGCTGGAGACCAGCAACTGCTGCTCTGTGCCATCTGCCACTCTCACCGAGTGGCACTTTTCCAACCACAGGGCTCCCAGAGCTTCTCCAGGCCCACGTCCCACCCCCACGTGCCACAAGGTCAGCCCCTCCTGCTGAAGGGCAGAGACCCTCTCCGTAGGCACGGCCCAGCTCCTCGTGCCAGCACAGCAAAGCCTTTCTCCTCTCACGTGTCACACAAGAGCTAAATGCTGGAAAATGTGGCTCCCAGCAGCCCTGGCGGGAGATGCCAACACTCACACTGTGACACTTACGGTCTGTCATCGACAGCTACAGAAGGATGAGGGGAAGAGAGGTTCTTCTTCTCCACTTCTGACTCCAGCAATCAACAAAATTTCCGCTTCCATGCAGAGAACGCTCAGCTTTTCACCCTGGTGAGTGCAGAGAAGGTTAAAACACACATTTAAGCTCGTTCACTCCCAAGTTTCTGAGCCATGGGGTGAAGTCTAGTGCCTGCTGAAGTCACTCTCGGGGTAAGGCAACAGGAGCCCTTTCTGGGCGTGCAGAGTGCAGCAGAGGTGCTCCTGCTGTGGGAGAGCAAACGGGAAAATGCTGGGCCAGGGATGTGGACAGCTCCCACGCTCTTCCAGCCCATCTTCGTGTCAAGGCTAGGAACAGAGCCGATGTGAGGAGCCACCAGAGCTCCAGCAGCCTCTCCGTGCGCCTCTGGCACGCACAGACGCCGCTCCCCAACAGGTTCCTTGTTCAACAAGCTGCTGTCCCATTCCGCCTGAATGACTGAAAATCCGGGAACACAGACAGCAGCAAGCAGGATCACACAAGACAGGACACACACCTCACGCCCCTCGGGCTCTGCAATGGCTTTGTGACCGTGCCCAAAGGCTCAGGGAGCAGATGCTGCTGAAATATCACCTCGCTCCGACTTCCCGCCCGGGATCCACGGCGTTCCTGCACGCTGCATTAATTCCAGCATCTCATTAGCTCGCTCCTTTCCACTTTTTAGCCGGATGCCAGCGATACGGAGTGCTCACATTTACATTTGGCACCACTGAAGGGTATTCTGAGCTTGTTTTCATTCTCCACAGCTGCTGGCTTCACCTTCTCTTGTCTCGCTCTGCCCTTGCTCTCTGAACTCCTGGAGCCTCCAGGGGCACTGCCAATTCACAGCAGCTGTTCCCATCCTCCTAACACATTAGCAGGGAGCATTTTCCTACAGAAATCCTCAGAAATCTCCCTCAACGCAGCTGGCGCGAAGCGGAAGTGTTAAATTTTCCACGTGACAAAAAACAATCCTCCACCCAAAACTTGAAGAGTATTGAATCTGATATTGGCTCGGGTATTTTGAGGTCAATATTCAACCAAAGGGTCTCCAAAAACAAAAGGAGTGGTTTTAAAAGAGCTCTCAGAATGATTTCACAAAGGTTATTTTGTAATTTTACAAATTTTTGTGATTTTACAAAGGCGGAATTGTCAGGGAACAAGACTGCAAATGATCTCTGTCAATGAACTTTTGCTGCCTGGACTACAAATAAGCCAGGAACTGGAAGAGTTTCAGGAATCTCCCTTACAGAAGAAAAATACCTATATATTCACATTGCTAGGCCAAATAAAAACGTTTAATGGAGATTTTAGAACAACCTCGATGAGGTCTGAGACATCACTGGCAATGCAGGGTAGGAAGAGATATCAGGAACAAGGGGAAACAGAGCATTATTTACACTTGTGAAGATCGTGGCCACTCAGTCAGGGATTTGAAGAAGAAGTTCTCCTCTAGGATTCAGAAGCTGGATTACAGAGACCATTTCAGGGCACTTACAGGTGAAAAAATTTGTATCAACAGGAGCTCAACACCCATTTCATCATCTTCCAGCAGGCAGAAAGCATCTGGAGCACTGTGAGCTACTGCTGCCTCATCGTTTGGAGTTCAGCCTCTTCTGGAGCCCAGCTACACAACTGTGTATTCACAAGTCACTTGAGAAAGGATCCTCAGCCAGTTCTGGCCGGCATAGCCAAAAAAACTCCTTCCAAACAAAAAGCTGGGTCCACATCCAGCGCATTGCAAGCTGGGCACTCAAAACACATTTTCCTGAGAAAACGTGGTGGAAAACAAAACCAGGAGAAGGGCAGGAAGGTTCTTCACTCCAGATATCCAGCTGAAGTCCTGGCAGCTCCCAGGGATTTGGGGGTTTTGCTCAATGAGGCTGCCAGCTCAGGACGTGGAGGCATTTAAGAGATGAAGAATCGAGCCCAGGTTTCTCTGCCTGGAAGGAGAGCTCAGCTGCCTGGGCTGAAGAAGCAGCTGCTGCTGCTGGAGGAGCTGCCAGAGAAGAAGAGAAGTGGGAGGACCACAGACTTCAGCTGGAAGCTGCCTATTTTTGCCAGAACATTCCTGCCCACCCCACAGGAAAACCAGCCCTTGTGATCTCCCCCCAGCCCTGCTTCCTGTTCGAGCCAAGGAGCTCCAACTTCTGTGGTGGCCTCAAGTGCCAAAATCAGGAGAGCACTTATGCAAACGCTGGAAGAACACAAACCTGAAGTGACAAGCTATTAAGCAGCCTTTAATTCCCAGTGTTGTAAAGAGTTTATTAAACACTGCACTCAAGGCTGGGACAAACAGGGACGTGGGGGTTTGAAATAACTTGGCGATCTCATTACACCCTCGAGTGGGACAGCCATCAGTTGAACCCCAAATATTTCACAGCACGAGGTAGTGTTGTTTCCTGAATTGGATTTAGAAAGCAAAGCCCTAAGGATTTGCCCACAGCCTAGATTTTGGATGTCTTGGCCCATGGCCTCCACTGCTGTAGCTGCTCTGCTGCCTCTGCCCAGTGCTTCCCGGGGAAAAGAGGGAAGAGGAGGGAATGGCAGAGGAGAGCTGTTATGGGCTGACTGCAACCATTCCCAGTCCCTCGGGGACAGGGATAGAAGGGCTGGGAATGAAGGAGCAAAGCAGAGACTGGACAAAGAGGGTTGGAGAGGTTTTGTTTTCATTTTTGTTCTCGTTTTTCACTGTCCAAATTTATTTTAATCATAGAATCATGTGGGTTGGAAGGACCCACAAGGATCAAGTCCAACTCCTGGCCATGCACAAACACCCCAACAATGCCACCCTGAGCATCTCTGAGAGCACTGTCCAAGCACTCCTGGAGCTCCGGGGCTGTGCCCATTCCCTGGGGAGCCTGGGCAGTGCCCAGCACCCTCTGGGGGAAGAACCTTTCCCTGATCTCCACCCTAAACCTGTCCTGGCACAGCTCCAGCCTTTCCCTTGGGTGTTGCCCCTGGCCACAGAGAGCACAGGCAGGAGCTGTCCCTTGGGAGGAAGCCAAATGCTGCTCTCAAGTCTCCCTTCAGTCTCCTCCATGCTGCACAGATTTTAGCAATAAATTAAATTAATTTCCCCCAAGGCAAGTCTGTTTTGCCCATGACAGCAACTGATGACTGATCTCCCTGCCTTTGCCTTGATCCAGGAGATTTTCCACCTTATTTTCCCCTGTGTCCTGCCAAGGAGGAGCAGTGAGAGAGCATCCAGGAGGGCATCTGGCAGCTGCCCAAGGCCAGCCCACCCCATGGGGAGAGAAAAGGACCTCTGGAACAGAAACCTGCTTTCAAAGGCAGACCTAATTTGGCTCGGAGTTCAGTTTTTGGCCATCCTATCCTCTCCCCACCCCTTGGATCTCATCTCACATTAAGGTGGAAGCAACGACAGCTGATTTTTCAAGTCTGGAGACACTCCTCTGACATTTGCACAATGCCTCTACCTGGGAATGTGCCGGCAGCAAACTGGCTGCACTTGCAGAGAGCATCAGGCTCTGCCTTCCACTCACACTGGGAGCAGACAAGGTGCAGCATGAAGACACTTACTTGGAAAAGCGCTTTTTCCTTGGATTAAAAAACAAGTATGTGGTTACAAGTGAGAGCAGGCAGCTGATGAAACCACCCTGTCAATCTCTTTCAGCCTTCCATTTTGTTCTGCACCATTTTCTCCTTACAGCCCATCTTTTTTTAAAAAAAAAAAAAAAATTGTTTTTTTCCCCTCTACTTTAGTCAAAGGAACCTCGAATCACAAGTACAGCCTGGCTTCTGAAACAGACTCCAGCAACTGTCAGGATTCCCAACACCCCGAGGAGTGTGTGTCACATCCAGCAGAAGGGAGGGAGGGCAGGTGGGAAAGGAGCATGACAAGCAGCTGAGCGTCACCCTGTGCATCCCCAGCATCGCAGGGAGCCTGCGAGATGTGCCCTTGCAGGAGCCAGAGAATGGCTGCAGAGGAGTCTGAGGGCAAGCAATGGGGCTGTGACATTGCCCCCGAGGCTCTTCAGCTCCCAAGACCTTGCAGCGAGGCAGGGAGAGCTCACCTGGAGTGCTGTCTCCAGCTCTGGAGCCCACATGGAGCTGCTGGCGTGAGTCCAGAGGAAACCGTGGAGATGATCAGATTGGGAGAGATGGGAGTGTTCTGCTGGAGAGGAGAAGGCTCTGGGGTGACCAAACTGCAGCCTTCCAGTGCCTGAAGGGAGCCTGCAAGAAGGATGGAGAGCGAGGATTTATAAGTGCCTGGGGAGCCAGGACAAGGGAGAATGGCTTCAAACCTACATGGAGAAGGTTTAGATTTAATATAGGGAAAGAATTGTTCCCTGTGAGGGTGGGCAGGCCCTGGCACAGGTGCCCAGACAAGCTGTGGCTGCCCCTGGATCCCTGGCAGTGTCCAAGGCCAGGCTGGACAGGGCTTGGAGCAGCCTGGGACAGTGGGAGGTGTCCCTGCCCATGGCAGGGGGTGGCACTGGATGAGCTTTAAGGTCCTTTCCAACCCAAACCATTCTATGATTCTATGAAATCAAGGCAGATTAGTTCCTTGTGCCACAAAATCTCTACCAACCATCCCACAAGAGACCAGTGCCCTTGGCTCTTGAACAGCTCTTTTTAGTCCCTCTGATGACAACGACACATCTTAGAGATCTCTGGTCTCAAAGGCTTCCCACCCTACTCAGCAGCAATCACTATTAGGGGGCTGTGTTCATGCCCTGGGGCCAAACCCCAGGTTATTTCAGCGAGGAACACCTCTGCAGCACAGGAAAAGCTGCAGGCTCTGGTTTTCCTGGGGTCACACAGCTCTGCAGCCTCAAGGAGAGCACAGATCACACCCAGCGATCACACCGAGATCTCATTTCTGCCTCCCTGCTTCAATCCCTTCATTTAAAAAAGATTTCGATTGGATATAAAAGGGAAAAAAGCCCAAAAACCAAAAAAACCTTGACATTTGGATGCCTGCCTCTTGATGTTCAGCCAAAAAGAGGCACAGCTGCAGTGCCACATTGGCATTTAACCATCATGGAGCCCAAGCACATGGCAAAGTCAAACTATTACAGGTGATGGCTCACAGGAGTCGCAGGAGGAGCCACCCAACAGCCTTGATGACAGCAGCAGGAGGGAAAGGATGGTTCCTGTGCTTTCCTAAGAGCTCCTTATCTCCTGATGTCAGTGCCTTGCAGAAGGTCAGCCAAACCCTCTGGTTCACGGCTCACCAAAGTGCCACCGCACCCGAAAGCCACCTCAGCGTTTCAAAGGCGGTGGCACCCAGCCCAAGGGTGCCACCCAAGCCTTTGAGAGAGCACACGCTCCCCAAAACACGGTTTGCATGTTGCTAAGAGGACGAAAAGGATGAGCAAAGGACAGGCATGCAGAAATACATTGGGGTTTTTCCCCCTCAGCCTTTCTCCAAGTGATTCCAGAGCTTGCATCCAGTCTAGCACACAACCAAGAGTTACTCCAGCACGTGGCTAAAGTCAGGACTGCTTTAAAATCCAACTTTTAGTCCTCTGACAATCAGTTTCGTGGAAGTTTCTCGCCCCTGGGGAAATGAACGACCTTCATACCGAGCTGGTTTTCCCTCTGCAGCTCCCTGCAAAGCCAGCTGACTCTATTTAGCAGGAAAAGCAGGAACAGAGCCCAGACTGGTGTCACTCGGAATATCGGCTCCGCTTCCAGGATTCCTGAGGCAGCCACTCGGGGAAAGATGAAGAAATATGGCATTTCTGCATTGTAGGGCTTCTATACATCAATGTCCTCCTAATCAACAACAGCTGAAGAACTGCAGAGTGCAGGGGGAGAAGAAAATCCTGTCGATATTAAAGAAATTTTTCTGTCTATATATACACACACAGAAACTTGCACATACTTAGCCTGCAGCCACCCCAGCCAGCTGGCATGAAAAACCAGGAGATGCTGTAAATCCTGGGAGAAACAGCATCTCCTGGGTACAGCTTTTGCTCCAGTCGTGGTGTTTTATTTCGGAGTGGGCACCCACTGGTTAGGCCACGCCAGCCACGGAAAGCCAATGCGTGTGCCTGCATCCTGGAAAGAAAAATGCTCATCTGCTGGGCCCAGAGAGGCAGGTTCTAAAGCTAACTCCGAATGAAAGGCTTGGACTGGCACTGTTGTGTGCTGTAAACGTTCGGGGCTGAGCAGCAGGGATCGGGCAGAATCACATAACGATGCATTTGTCTTTTAAACTGGCGAAGAACCCCAAACCCTCGAGGGCACGGTTATGTCATTCTGAAGCTGACTCTATTAACCTAGCAGCAGATGCAGCCAGCTCCCACAAGCACTCCCCTAGTTCCCAAATCTTCCAAGGGGCTGGTGGGGGGTCTAGGCACAGACCTATCTCTTATTTAGACTCCGCTGACACAACTATCAGCACGACAGATTAGCTGTTATCTGAACATCCTGCTTTCCTGAGAGAAATATCTGCCAGGAAAAAGCAGAATTAGACCTGAACACCCCTTCCCCCCTCCCCAAGGTTACTACTATCCCCATACAAACAGCCCCCGGAAGCCCAGGAGACCCAAAATTCCTGATACACCAAAAAAAACCTGCTCTGCCCAGGTGTTCAGTGGTTGGCAGCGAAAGTAAGAGCAAAACCAATGTGGAAAATGAGATTCAAATGAAATTCTTTCTATTTGAGCTGCCTGAACAGAGGGAGAGAGCTGTGCAGATGGCAAATCCTGCACGAAATGATGAGTCAAGCCTCCAAACAGGGGGGCACATGTTAGACCCCGGCGGGTGCAATGAAGCCAGCGTGAGGCTGACTTGAGCGATCTCCTTGCCTCGGGGGAGATGCTGCCCTTGCACTTGTTCCTCTGCAGCATTCACACCCACCCAGCTCCTCTTGGGTTGTGTCTTTGGGATCCAAACAGCAACGCAACCCCGCGCTGGGCTAACCACACTATTTCATTAATCATTTATCTCATCAATCATTTCGAGCCATTTCCCTTGGGCCACCCAGCCTTGCCTGCAGCTGCCAAATTCCAGGCTCGTTTCATCTCTAACCCAGTTTCAGAGCTGCCTTGTCTCCCTGCCTTTCATGTTCTCAGCTCGTGTTTCCCTCACACACTTGAACTGGCTGTCCCTGATCGGCAAGGAGCAGGATGAGGGGGGAGAAACCAGGGGAGGACAGACTTTCTGTGATTGTTGTTTGCTAAAATCAATGTCTTGGAACCAGATGGTGGCTGACTTGTGTAATTCTCCTCCAGAAGTGGACTCAAAAGAGCAAGTAACCTCAAAGTGGGCAGCACTCCACGCCAGCAAGTACCTACAGGTCCCCTAGTCATGGCAAAACATTTTGCTCCGTGCCTCCCTGCAGCAGCACGTCCTGTGGTTATGGTAATTGGGATTAGGGCAAGGGAACCTGGCACGGAGCTCCGGCCCACGCTGGGCTCAGCCGATCAGAACATCATTTCCCAGCTCCGGAACGAGACACTGCCGTGTTTGTGACACCCGTGGGGCTGGGGAGGTGAGCTTGCAGGGCAGCAGGCACAGCGCTCTCTGCTCCCTGTCAATGAGGCTTTGTGGGAAGGACAAGGCAAAGTGCTTTCAGCTGAGCCTTTCCTGAGCTCTGCCATAGCCCACGGGCTGCTGAGGAGTGAATTTCCCACTCTCAGAAAATCACAGGTATGGACAAAGATGCCTCCCTTAGCTGAGAGCTGAGCAGCATCCCTTCCACATAAACACAGCTCTCTGCTGTTTCTCCTTCTCTCTAGGAGGAGGCACAAGCATGAGAAGCTTTTGGCGAACTGGCCCTTGGCTCTGGGAGCTTGGAGGCGAAAGCAGCCCAGCTCCTTCCACCGGGGCTGTGCAAAGGGTGGGCGGCCAGGGAATGCTTAGGGCTGGAAGGAAAACCGCTCTCAGCAGGTCCCACAGAAGCCTCATCCCTAAATTAACAGCATCAAGTAAAGAAAAAGAGCGAGTTTGAAAGCCCAGACTCGAGCCTCGCAGTTTCTCTGGTTGCTCAGAGGGGCAGACTCCAAAGCTGCCACTCAGCTCCTCCAGAGCAGGCTCCTGGGCTTTGGAATCCCCCGAAGGGCCGAGAGCCCCGCGGTGTGAGAGCAGGGCTGTGAATACAGAGCACGGGGAGTCTCCTGCACCAGCAGCATTCTCGTTCTCACTCAAACCGTGGCAGGCTCCAGCCTCCCTGCACATCCCTGCGGAGCTCCAGCCCTCCGCCCCGAGCTGCTCTCCGGCAGAGCCGACAGCGCAAATGTCAATCGATGGCAGGCGCGAGCCCCGCGCTGAGAATCGCTGCTCGTGCTCGCGGTGGGACCAGGCAGCGCTCTCTTAAAAACAGGATTTTTTAGGGAGCTGGATTACTGGCAACTTTCTGCAGAGCTGTTTCAGCCAGAGAGGGATGGGAAGTGCAGAAGTGTCAGAACGTGGCCTGCTGCCCAACAGCAGACAGCAGCTGAGGAGTCAGTCCATGATGAAACAGTCATAATGAGCAGTCATTTTAAAGACAGATACAGTCACACAACCGTGGCACAAAACAAGGCCTGTTATTTCAGCTCCACGCTTTGGTTCCATCCTCTCTCAGGGGAGGAACCGAAATCTGTGACACTCTCCCGAGAGCATCCAACCACGCCCTCCTGGTCTTGGACACCTCCACTTCAACAGGTGTATTTGCAGACTCTGGCACAAAAGCTTTTAGGACAAAAAGCTGTGTTTTGGTTCACTGAACACATTGCAGATGCACAGATCTGCTGCTCCAACCCTTCAAAGGGGGGTATGCGTCTTTCTTGATGCTTAAACCTCAGGCATTTGAGTCCTTTTCTCTCTGCTGGGAAAGGTGGTGTGAGGCCTGCTCCAGAAAATTCACCAGCAGGACCTGTGAATGCTTTAAAAGAGCTCAAAAAGCTGGAAAAAAATTGCATGGACAAGTGGGGTTTTTTTTTCTGTTCTTTCCAAGAGGATAAAAAGTTGGCAATTAATAAAACAACAAGTTTTAACCAGCTTAGAAAACCAAAAACCCAAAGGCTTTTGCAATCAGTTCTAGCATTACCTGTAGTCAGTGCTTCTTCCCCTCAAAATACCCTGAAAGACCATTCCATTAAGCAGCAAAGGCACAAAAATATTCTTTAGCAGCCCCTGCATCAGAGACCACTCCAGGGTTTTCTGTTTTGTTTTTTTAATCCACTCCACCTGCTCCCAAAGCACCTAGCAAACCTGCCTAATGGAGATTTCTCACTGTTGAACAAGACTGCCTTCAGTATTCAAACACAAAAGGAAATTAAAGACCTTTGGAACACACACAGAAAAAAGTTATTGGGCTTTTGCTGCCCCATCTTCAGGCTGACAGTTGGACTCGATGATTTTAAAGGACTTTTCCAACCTAAAAGATTCAATAAGTCTATCCCAGGAACCCACAGGTGTCACGTAGCCCTAAGTTTAAATGTTTCTGGCCCCCATTCATCTGCACAGGACCTCTGTTTTATGAGATTATGGGTTTTCATTTTCTCTTTAAATCCACAGCCTTCCATTTGGGATGCTGTTATTTTTTTCCCTCTCCATTATTCATTCCAGATCAGGAGGCTCAGCCAGCAGCATCACCTTCCCACTGCTCTGAAAAAGATTCCCTCTCCAAAAGCACATAAGATCCTTTTTAAACTCTCATTAATCAAGGCCTGTAATCCCTGGGATCCTGCCAGGCTTTGTGGTTTTCCCGGTGGTCTCCTCCTTCAAGTCTCACAGATAAATAACGCCCTAAACCAGTTTGGTCTCTAGAGGCCAACAAGAAATCCCAATTTCCTTCTTGGGCTGCGTTCCTCCTGGCTTAATCTCCCCCTGATTTAATCTCCAATGAACATCTAGATCACTTCCAGGAGCTTTACTTCCTTAGAAGAGTTAAGACCCATGGTTTAGGCTTCCCTTTCCAGGTCTAAAGCTGGTTTTCCAGCCCAGGCTCCTTGTTTGTCACGGAGGACAAGCAGTGCCCACAGACACATCACCACCACCTTCTCAGAGCCTTCACCTCGCGAGGATCGCCAAGTGCTGCCACTCCATTTCCTACAGAGAGCTCCCACTGTGCCATGAGGCAGAGGCAACAATTTGTCCCGGGAAAATGGGGAGAAAATCAGGATTTTAAAGCCAGCAGGAGTATTGGAAGGAGCAAACACTGCGGCAGCTGTGAATATCAGCCAGCAGCAAATTTCTTCCTGGTTGTGGAAGCATTAATTAGCACACCTAATCTTTAGAGCCATTAGGATGCTCTTGCTAACGTTCAGCAGCTGCAGTGAATGAGCTGAGCTCCTGAATAAGAGGAGAGAACAGGTAGAAGACTTCAGCTCTGAAATCAATCTCTCCCCACAAGAAGCATTTCTTTCTCTGGCTTTCCTCTTACCAAAGGCACTTCACAGCCACGGCAAGGGGTGCCTGGGAAATTTGATTTAAAGTCGTTTTATCAAAAAGGATAAGTCTGTCATGCAGGAGAAAGAAAATCCCACTGTCCCACAGAGTAAAAAGCAAAACCATCTCTGTGCCTGGCGCAGAATTGAAGCTCTGGGCTGCCGCAGGCAAAACAAGCACTCCAACCTGGCCAGGAATTTTTGCCTCAGTCATTTCTCCTCTGCATCCCCTGCTCTCCTCACCATTTAAACACACCGAGCCTCCTTGCGCAAAGGTCATTTTATCACACCGCAGGCCAGAAATCAGAAGGGAAAAAGCCGGGAATAATTTGGAAGATGCTGCCTGCCCTTGCATTTATTCAATCCTGACATCTAGTGGGCTGCAGCAGCCGTGGCGAGTGGCAGCAGGAGTGGCCAGCCACGCTGACCCACAGCCCTGGAATTAGCTGCTGATTGATTGTGCCACGCAGGACGCTCTCCACCCTCAGCACAGCTGGGGCTCCATCCTGCCCTCCCAAGTGTCCGTGCCAAACTCACAGACGTGCTGCCAAGCCCACGCTCCGCGGCACAGCTGATGGGAAAACGCTCAGCTCCTGATCCCAACAGCTCCCCGCTCTGAACCAGGACGTGGGGTTTGCAATTTAAGGCCTCTCCTTAATTTCAGAGAGATCATCCAGGGGTCAGCCTGGATGAGCAACCTGAGCCGAGGTTGCTGACAGCAGAGCTGTGCTCAGAAACCTCCACATTCCTCCAGGGTGAGCAATAACCTTCTCTCTAACATGGGCCAGGCTCCATCCAGCTGATCACCTCTGCTCTTTGGGAGCTCTTTGAGGCCAGTTCCATGTAGGACTGAACCCCTCTTAGCTCTACCCATTCCCAGCTAGCCCACGTGAACAGAATTTACCGTAGGACTACCAACACACCAATTACAGCAGCACAGACCACACCAGCGCCTGGCAATGGTCACAGAATCACAAACTGAGCTGCAAAGGACCTCCAAGACCATCTCAGGGCACCTTCCACTAGACCAGGCTGCTCCAAGCCCCATCCAACCTGGCCTTAAACTTGCAGGGTGTCCATCACTGAGCATCTGTGCCACGATGCCGAAATGAGGTTCTGGGAAATGAGGTGCTGTGGCTCCCTGGAGCCCAAATCCCACAAGTGTTGACTGAAGGGAGAGAAGGGAACTGAGCCCAGTTTTTCTGCAGCATCACTGTTCTGGTGTTGTCCTTCATCCATCCCACACCACGGGAATTCCTGACCAGACACCATCAGCATAAAAAGTGTTGGGGTGTACAAAAAAACCAACAGAGCAAATGCATGTAAAAGGAGCTATTCTGCCATGGATGCAGGTTTTACTGCTTTTCTCAGAGAGCAAGAAGTCAGCAGTTTCCAGCCTTCCCCAGGGACAGACTGCAGTGCTGGAGGTCTGTGCAGGGGGTGGGTGTCCTGCCCCTGCCACTGCAGCAGCTGCTGCTCCTGCTCATGCCCAAAATTACTGAACAAGTCCAAACCCTCACTGCTCTCCTCGTCCTACAACTGCTTTGCATTGCAGGGTGACATTTCACCTCCTGGTGAGGCAGCAGTGCATGAACAGTCACAAAGTGTGCAGCAAGCCCCAGTCTCATCCCTCGTGGCTTTGCTGTCTCTCCCTTTGCTTTTTTGCTGCCTCAGAGTTTCTGAACAGCCTCAAAGCCTGCAAGAGGAGAATTTCTACTCTGCACATTCCTTCCGGAGCAAGTAGTGTCTCTACGGGTGCGGGGAAAGCTCCCTCCCTGTCCCTGCTGCTGCATAAATCTTCGCTCCCCAAGCAAAATCCAACAAAACTCATGGTCTGCTTACACAGACCAAACCCTCAGCCAGGGGAGTAGGGAGGGAGCGTCCCTAGTAAGGATCATTGGTATGTCGGAGCATCAAGTGCTTGAGTCAGCGATTTGAGACCAGGAAAGACTCAGGGAAGCAATGTGGACAAAGGAAATATTACTCCCTGCTGCCGGATAAACATCTGCACAGCAGATGCCACATCAGCTTCTAGGTGTGAAGGCATTTGCATGCGTGCAGCAAGGACCTTGAAGTACCCTGTCATCATTTTGGCTGGGGGGAAAACAAAATAAAAAGAAAAGGTGTGCTTTTTCCTTTTTCCTTTTTCTTTTTTTTTTTTTTTTTTTTTTTTTTTTTTTGTGGAGAAGTGCACATTTAATTATCACACATCAAGAAAATACAGTCGTAGAAGATCCTGAGTTGGAAGGGCCCACAAGGAACACTGAGTCCAACTCCTGGCCCTGAGAACTGTCTCCTGGGGACTGGGAAAAGCAAAAGTGAAATAGGGATGAATTCCTCATCCCTTCCAGGAAACAAAGCCAGGTCTTGGAAGAACAGCACAGAAAGGTCTTCTCAAAGCCCATCCCATTCCATCCCCTGCCACAGCCAGGGACACCTCCCACTACACCAGGCTTCTCCAAGCCCTGTCCAGCCTGGCCTTGAAGGGATGATGTTCCCAGGCCTATTGATCCAAGCAAAGCGAAACCACTGTGGAAAAGGAAAATATCCCTTTCTCTGACAGACCTCTATGCTTTATCAGCACCTTCCACTTCCTTCTGCTCCCTGCTGCAGGTGATCATCGATGGCTCTGACTGCATTTTCTCAAGCTTTTGAGATGGAAATTCCTACAAATCAGGGAACCTCACTGCAATCAGGAGGGAAAATTAAGTGGGAGTTAAATTGGGTGGGAGAGTGGCTTTAGAGAGAAAAATCAGTTGATAAAGCCCCGAAAAACCCAACAAGAACCTTCCAAACTGCACACAGACCTCTCATTTCCCCAAAAGCTGCAGGGTGGGCTCTGTGCATGGAGTGGAGAGAACAGGACAAGGCTGCTGAGACCTTTCCCAGGTGAGGAACACTCAGAGCTCTGTCCTAACCTGGCCTTCTTCCCAAAGCCATTAGCACCTGACAATCTCCGTCATTAGCAGCCCTCAGCTCTCCATATTAGCCACCGAGTGCCATCAAAGCCAAATTCCTGGTGGGCCACAGCTCCAGCCTCTGGATTTGGAGCTCAGCCTCTCCATCCCGGCCAGAAAGGAATTCAGTGGGTGTATTAGTCTGAATAATCGATAATTAGACACGAGCAGCACAGAACATTACAAGCGAGCAGAGAGCAACGCAGAACAAACAGATGGCATAATGAGCTTTTAATAGCATCATTATGGGATGGTGGAAATATCCCGGACACAGTTAAATTCCATTCCTCCCAGGGAGGGAGACCTGACACATCAGAAGGGCTATCGATGGAGAAGGGTGTGTTTAGCATCCCACGAGCTCCTGCAGTTGGCTTCGAGCAGAAAGCGAGTTTGGGGAACTCACTCCACTGCAGAACAGTTTTTCACCAAAAAGGAAAGGCATCGAGGCCATCTCTCTTGCCATGCTGGATATTTGAATCTTGATTCTTCTCATTCTCTGATCTACTTTAAAAACAGGGAGAAAGGAGAAATGTCAGAGCTGAGAGTTTGTGCCACACGTCACAGAACCAACCAAACATCCTTGGGAAAAGCGTATTCAGCTTCAACAAGTTGCTTATTAATTTGCTTCCCACCATGTGGAATCTGCAAAAAGAAACCTCCATATGCAAAACATTTCGTATGTGCAAAAATGTCAATGCAATGGCTAATTAATGTAAAAAAAGGAATAAAAAGCAGCAGACTGTTAGCAAAATTGCCAACAGTGAAACAAGTCCCATGGGACACAAATCAACATATATTGTCAAGTCTCAGAAGCAGCGATGGTTGAAGTTGGAAACTGGTGTATGGTCTGCTCTGAAATGGATCTGAATTAGAAGCACAATATTCAGAAGAAACTGGAGATGTGTTTTTCGGAGGGAACATGTGACAGTTTCCTCAGCACTCTGTAGCCTACACGGTGTCTTCAGCAAGTTGGTCACCATGGCAACCCAAAATTTTTCTGTAAGACAATTTTGTTAGTAAAATTTTAGAGAAGGATTCAGGCAAGAAAGGAGAGTCCACACGTGTGGAAGTGATTAAATATAGCGACTCTCCGAGAACAGCTTGTCCAGGAGCCCCTGAATCCTGCCCAGCCCTGGACACAGGGCGATGGATGGCAGGACCAGGCACTGCAATCATTGCTGGGGACCACGGGACAACAGAAGAAACAGGAACCCGTGAGAACATGGGAAATTCCAGCTCATTTGAAGGAGAAAGTCTCCCCCCAAGAGGGTTCCTCTCCGGAGCTCAAACAGGATGAGGGATCTCTGTCCCATGGTGTTCCAAGCTCAGCTACACAGCCCTGCTTTGGGAGGTCCTTCCCAACTGCCTGATTCCTTGACAAGCTCACTTCTAGTGCTTCCAAAATCCAAATGGCTTGAGGGCAGTCGAGAGCCCTTTTTGTTGCTCCAGTGGAGGAAGTCCTGTTGGTTTCTGCAGGAATTAGATGAAGGGGCTTGTGAAGTGTAAGGGATCATGCAAGCTCCGCGCCCTCCCTAAGTAAGAACAATTTCCTCCACACAGCTGTGGGTCTGATCCTTCAAAACAGATCGGGAAGAGGGGGACAAAAGGGCAAGACAAAAATTGCTGCTGTTCACAGCACCAGGAGCCTGTCACAGTGACTCTCCCCTCTGCTGTGACACCTCTGCCCCATCCCTGCGCCACGCTCAGACCTCGGCAGCAGGGAAGGTCTTGCCTGGCTCTGTTCCACGCCGAGCCCTTTGCCTCTGAACAGAGGAACGCGTGCTGTCCCCTGCCCCAGCACATCCCAGCTGCCAGGGGACACCAAGGACAGGGCCATCGCAGCCAGGCTCCAGGGCAGCAGCAATGAAACAGCAGCCTGTCATTTCCCCAAATGATGAACCGCTCCAGCTCTCGCTCTCAAAGCTCATCCGACACGGAGCTCACGCACTCCGCAACAGATCCCACTCTGCAGGGATTTTCCTTCCCTCTGGGTGCTTCACTTTTTTTTTTTTTCCACAGAAAGCAATAAGCTGCTTTATGAGAACTGTAGAAAGTGGGTGGGTGAACGGGAGAGGCAAAAAAACAAAGAGATGAGGATATAAAGCTGCAGCTAAAATCAAGCAGCTCCTTAATGAGGACACTGGGGATTAAAGCTCATACCCCAGGAGAGCCATGAACCCTCCTCTGTTATTACATTTATGGGAGACAGATAAACAAGCATCCATTTCACCCTGAAGGTCAGATCCTGCATTTCTTAGGTGTGAAAAGAGGCCCAAGGCTGCCTGTCACTCTTTCATTGAAAAAACCCCACCCTAATATTTTAAGGATGCCATTCTACCCACTTCTGCACGTGCAGTGTCACTAATCAGCTCCTGCCTCTGCAAGCTGTGCCAGGTGACAGAGACCTCAGCCGGAGAGCAATTGTAAGGAAAATACAGAAAACTCGAGGAGGAAATTACAGCCCCTTGGCTTGATGCTGAAGGAAGTTGATTTCCTGTTCAAAAACACTCTCCCTGTGTGAGTCAATCAGCATTCACCGTCTACTTGTATTTTGAAAAGGCAGGAGCTTGCTTCTTGATTTTCCTGTTCAAGGGCATGAAGCATTGGTGGGAACACTCCAGATACAAGGCACAAAACCAACCTGCCTTAGGCAGGTGATTTTGGAAGAGCAAAGCCCTCGGCTTTCTGGGGTGAGTTTGAGCCATTCTTAGGCTCCTCGCTGCAATTCAGAGCCACGAGCAGCATTAAGCAGATTCCAGCTCATTGCAGGCTCAGGTTGTTAACAGGTGATCAGCCCTTGTAGGGCAGCTTTTCCCCCCTCCTGTCACTCCCTATGTGCCCGAGCTATTTGTTGGAAAGACTGGCCCCAGAGCATGCCATGGGGATTTTACAATCTCCCCAGTTCTGGAGATGGACTAGGAAATAAATCCAGAAAATCTGATTAGGACTTGTCAGTGAAGTAAGCTCATTAATCATTGATGGGGTTTTTCATATGCAATTTCTAATTCCTGCAGGCACCAGCAGACTGGTGGGTCTGAAGACTGCAGACTTGAAAATGTTCTTTATATAACAATGGCGCTGATTTTTTTTTTTATCCACTTGAATATTTAGCACATTCTAATAAATAAAAAGATCTACAAAGCGCCAGTGAGTTCATTTAGCCTAGCTTCTTGCACTAAGTCAGGCACGGAATTCTCCTGAAATCATTCCTGTAGCCAAAAAGATAAGAAGGCCTAGTTCAGAAATGTAAAATCCAGCATGAAAAACTGTCAGCCACTTGCCTGAGCAATTTTTGCAGCAGTCAGTTACCCATTCTGGTGTGTAAAAGAAAAAAAACCACATTTCGCTTCTTACCTGAACTTGTCTAGCTTTGCCTGTCAGCACCAGGTTCTTTCAGGAAGAGATGAAAGTCTTCTGTTATCAAATTGCTATTTCCCCAGCCTCCCCCAAAATATTCTCAGCTAAGCTAAGCCAAGCCAGTCGAGCTACTGCCATTGCAAAATTCAGCAAAACTCATTTCCCATGCCCCACCAAACACTGCATGGCTTGTAATAATGCCAGCCAGGATCACACACATGCCAAAACCCAGAGAAAACAGGCGGGAATAACTTTTCCTGGCCTCAGACACATGAAATCTGTCTGATTTTTGGCCTCAAATGAAACTCTCCAATTCTGGATACAAGCAGAATCAGGAAGATCCTCTCCAGACTTTACAACTGATAAGTCACATTGATAAAAGCAAGAGAAACAAGGGGCTCTGGGGGTGGGGCTGATATTCTCTCTCAGTCTCCTGATGTATTTGCCTCTGAGATGTCCAAAACCCAGGAAACACAAAAAACTCTCTAAATGACACTTGCATGAAATACAGCTTCATAAATGCCACTTGCAGCCCATCTTCAAGAGCAAACAGAAAGTATTAGATTTTGAACTGCTCGGCATTTCAAGAACCATGCATCTCTCCCCATTTGTTTCACGGGGATTTTCTTCAGGAAGATTTTACATCTTGCTTTTGGTTTGGAGATTTGCTAGACATTAGAGGCAAGAACACAAAGCATTTCTGAGTGCTGCTTAAAAGGGGATAGCTCTTCTTGAGAGCCAGAGAATTGAAGATACCAGGCACTTTCCAAATGCGGAGAAAAGTCAGAGACTCCTACAAGAAGACAGGCAGTGATTCAAACGGCCTATTGGCTTTAGTGGCTCGGGGATAAACTAAAATAGCATATGGCTTTAATGAAATAATTCTTACAAACAGAGCGGCGTGCCTGGCTTTTCCTTTGATACCTCGTTTCCAGGAGAGCAGGAGGTACGTCTCCTTCAGCACACGGATATGCTTATGAGTAACATGTGTTAGCTTTTGGTGAGTCACCGGTGCTGAATTCCATCTCAAACTGTCTCCTTTCCAGCGGGAGGCTGGAGCTGAGCTCTGCACGCAGGGAGCGCTCAGTTCTGGCACTCCCGCAGGGACACAGACCTGCTAATGATATGGACCCAAGTGCTCGAAGCCTTTTTAATCACAAAGATAGAGCACTAAGCAATTTCCCCTTCCTTTCCCAGCTACTTTCAACCTGTTTAGCATGCCAAAGAATGAGCTCATTCCGTGTTGCTAAAACTCTTTCAGAGCACTTCCCTTCTGATTAACTCCCCCGGATGGCAGGTAAAGCATCAGCAGCAATTAGGGCTGCTCCCACACGGAGCTGCAGAGCAGGTCAGCAAAGGTGCTCTGTGTAGGATAGGCCCTGCCAGCTCCAATAAATCACGGGTGTCTTTCATTATCATCCCCATTAATTGGCTTCCAAACATCTCCTTCACAGATGCTCCAAGACAAGTGCTTCTCCTGGGCAAGTTTTTGTTCCCGTCAGTTTTTGTTTGAGGAGCCATGTGGCCCAGAGTCACTCGATTTGCCACAAAGACATGGCCATTCCTCCTGGAATCCGCAGGATACACACCACAAGCCCTGCGTGGGGGGAGAGCACCAGCACAGGGATGGTGGGTGACTTGCTGAAGCCATGACAAACTCATCTGTCTCTTTGCCAGAGCATGCACCAGATCCCACAGCCTAGTGATACACCCCTGCCGAGGGAAACTGGTCTGGATAAGGTCCAGAGAATCCACAAAACGTCAGACAGAAACATCTCTGCCAGCCAGGAGAGATGGAATCACAGAATTGTTAAGGCTGGAAGAGACCTTTGAGATCACCAAGTCCAGCCATCGACCCAGCACCACTAAACCATGTCCTCAGGTGCCACATCCACGTGTATTTTGAATGATTCCAGGGATGCTGACTCCACCACCTCCCTGGGCAGCCTGTTCAGTTTTTGTGAAACCATTTTTGCAAAAAAAAATTTCCTAATGTCTGCTCTAAACCTCCCCTGGCACAGCTTGAGGCCATTTCCTCTCCTCCTGTCCCTATTCCCTGGGAACAGAGCCTGACCCCCACTTGGCTGTCCCCTCCTGTCAGGAGTTGTGCAGAGCCAGAAGGTCCCCCCCGAGCCTCCTTTTCTCCAGGCTGAGCCCCCACAAGTCCCTCAGCTGCTCCTGATGATCTGGACACTTCCCCAGCTCTGTTCCCTTCTCTGGACACCCTCCAGCCCCTCGGTGTCCCTCTTGTCATGAGGAAAATGGAGGTAGAAAGGCTTGAACCCTACACTAAACTCAAACTCTGAGCTTACAGACGGATTTTCTTGCACACATTACCTGTATCCCAGGACACTGGGGTATGTCAGAGTGCATGGGATGGACAACTCAAAAGGGAGTGATGGGCACAAGCTCTGTAGCTGGGATGCCTTCCGAGGAGTGAAGCAGCTAAAAGCCCTTCACCCTGAGCAGTCACTTCCCCAGCCTGCCACAAAACCTGCGTGTATGAAAGCTAAGCCTAAGCCTAAGCCTAATCTAAACTGAACCCCATCCCCATGGATGGTCCAGATCAGAAAGATGTAGGAGCAGCAATGCTGGGGCCCTGCTGGGATGGCCATTTCCAGCCCCACCGTTCCTGGAGCTGTGGGCTCTCTGCCTCTCTCATCCCTAACCTGAACCCATACGCACCCAAAGCAGGTTATTCCATCCTGTCAGAGCTGAAGTAGCTGGGTTTGTTCCAGTCCCCACGGCCGCTGCCTCTTCCCCTTGAAGGGAAGGCTTCAGGAGCAAAGGCACCATCTGAAAAAAGAACATGGAGATATCTGTGAGCATGAGGTGCTTTCAAACATGTGTTGATTGTTGCCCAAAGAAGCTGTGACTGTCCCTGGATCCCTGGAAGTGTTCAAGGCCAGGTTGGATGGGGCTTGGAATAACCTGGGATAGTGGAAGGTGTCCCTGCCCATGGCAGGGGGCGGAACGAGATGGTCTTTCAGATCCCTTCTGACCCAAACCACTCTGTGATTCTGTAATAGAAATATCCAGCGTTCTGCACACAAACACTGGGCATAAGAGCACAAATCTGGCAATCCAGAAAACGTATAAACCCTGGGTTTGGCAGCACAGTGCTTTCCCTGCACCCTCAACTAGACATCCCTCTGCAAGAGAAAAACCAATTGCCCATGACCAGGAGCAAACAGCTGAGCTTCCACATTGTCTTCTCCCTCAGACAGATGACCTTCAGATGCTCCAAAAGGAAAACAGAGGCCAGGGGAGCCCAGCATGGCAGAACTGGCTTACCTTCCCTGCGAGCACTGCCCCGCCTGTTAGGGATCATTATCGGCACGTGCATCATCTGGAAATTAAAGACATTTCTTTAAAAACCTCACCTGGCGAGAAGTCCAACCTCTCCATCTCCTCAAGCACTAGGTGATTGCTAAAGGAATTCTAAACCTCATTCTTAATTTTGCTGAAAACAATATTACTGCTGACACTCCTGCAGTCCAGGGGTTGGACTCAATGATCCCCTCCAGCTCAGGATATTCTGTGATGCCAGCCTTAGTCAATCACCACTCCTTCTCCCATCCAAATACCACCACAGGTACACCAACACCACCTCAGCCAAGCTGAGACCCCCTGAGCTGAGCTACAGCTCCGCAGCAAGAGCTGCAGTGCACTTGCTGCAGCCCTCTGCGGAGGGAAACACTTTCCTTTTCAAGTGCAGTAATTCCCTTTGGCATTTATTGCTTATTAACATTGCAGGAAATATATTCCCCAGCAGGAATATTGGCAGCAGCACTGAATTTTAAGTGATGGTTAAGGAAGATTTGGGGGAAGATGTCTGCTTGTAAAAGCAAGTGTTTGCGCTGAGTGCCCTGTTAAACAGCAGTCATGCCAACCCCCAGAGGACTGGCTGAACATCCAAGGCTGTGTCACACATTCCGGTGCTGCACGTGCAGTCTTTCTGCTCTGCAAAGCCAGGCTCCCTGGATTGCACTCACTAGCTAGCTCTGAATGGAGATTTTGAGAAAAACAGAATAAACGAAGAGCTGATTTGGCAATTCAAGCCGAGGGAAAGGAACAAAGAATCCTATTTGCTTACAAGGCGGCTGGAGAGGGATTTGCACAAGGGCTTGTAGGGACTGGACAAGGGAGAATGGCCTTGAGCTGAAGGAGAGCAGGGTTAGATCAGATATTGGGAAGAAATTGTTCCCTGTGAGGGTGGGGAGGCCCTGGCACAGGTGCCCAGAGAAGCTGTGGCTGCCCCTGGATCCCTGGCAGTGTCCAAGGCCAGGCTGGACAGGGCTTGGAGCAACTTAGGACAGTGGAAGGCGTCCCTGCCCATGGCAGAGGTGGAACAAGACAAGCTTTCAGGTCCCTTCCAACCCAAACCATTCTGTGATTCTGCAATTCAACTTCTTCATTTAGTCCCCTGAATTTTCCAGAAAGAAAAGCTGTCCATATCCTTGCTTGGGAAGCTTTGTTCCTTCAAGCCCACCACCTACTGCAGAGCCGTGTTCTTAGTGCAGACACGCAAGTTCAAAATAAAGTGGACACTGGCACCATTTGAAAACAGCCAGAAGGAATTCCCAGGTTAGGTCAGCATTTAAAAACACACTAAAAACCAAAAGAGAGCTCCAGAAGGGAGCACAGATCTCAGCAGACCAAATGTCCTTGGGCTGTGCAGTGATGACACGCTCAGCTGAGAGCTGGGTTTGGTGACACAGCCAGAGCCACAGGGATTTGTGAAGTGCCCATCACTGTTGTCCAGGCACACAGCAAAGGGAGGGTTAGAGCTGATGGATGTGCCAGACTGCCACAGAGATTCACACTCTCCCAGGGAAGTCAGAGCCCCCAGATGATGGAAAGTGAAGAGTTACAGCCAACAGCTGAATTTCAAACTACAGCCACGTTCCTGATCCAAACCTCCAGCTGCAATAGACAGACAGACTCCTGACTTCTCTTTAAAAGAGGGTAAGCAGAATTTTCACTGTTCACTTTCCCCCTTCCTTACCTCCTCGCTGCTCATCGATTCGGAGCTGAATGTGCCACGATGGCACCGCACAGTGATGTTGGAAATCAGCTCCCCAGAGACTTCCACAACACTCCTGCAGGAAGCAGTGGGCTGCAATAGAACAAAACAGAGCCAATCTCACAGAGCAAACACCCAGTACAAACCTCATGGGAGTTTCACCGGGGGTGGGAGGGAACCTGCAGAAGGATTTAAAAAACAAATTCCAAGAGAAAGAAACCCAGGAAAGATTACACATGACTACACACAGGTTATTGCTCCACAATTATGTGTTCACTGTAGGAAGACCTGAGCTTGCCTGAGGCAGGAGTAAACCTCCACATCCTTTTCACAGCTCTGGATTCACCAGACACAAAGAAAAGGACAGTGCAGGGCTATGCCAATGGCAGCTCCAGCTCTGAAAGTTAAACTACTCTTTTTAAAGGCGTTGTCTCTGCAATTTGACAAAAAGCTGCAGCAAAACCTGCACTCAAGTTCGGAAAACACATCCTCACACTACCATATTGCCCCAAGAAGAAAAGAGGGATGGTGTCAGTTCAGTATACAGGGATGAAACTGTAGCAGACAACATTTGTGTTTTCAAAGAAAAGCAGCAAAGCAATAACCAACAATTCTGTGTGGTGCCATCTCCACACACCCAGGAGATGCTTAGATGTGATTTGGCCCACATATCTGTGCACAGAGAAGTCCAACTCAAAGATGATGTATTTCCACCAGAGCTAGTCATTGAAGACTCAGAGCAGAGCAAGAGCCATATCAAGAGCCTTTCTGTTTCAGGCTGAGAGTTAAAAATCCGAAAGTGCTCAGTACTGTGAGCATAGAGGGCGGATCTGCACTCATGGGAACATAACTCTTTCTGTGGCGCCCAGATGCATGACAGGCAGAAGCAAGTGCTCTTCTACCCTCTTCTCCTAGAGGACAAGCCAATCCTTCTGGGATTTGGCCCCAAAAGCACACCTACCTTCACTACACGCTGCTCCAAGGCACAAATCCTCTTTTCAGCTCCCTGCACTCCCCACTGACCGGGCAGAAGAGTTTCCCACCACTGACCTGTCCCACCTAACACCCCCTCCACGCTGCAGGTTGGATCAGAAAGCCAGCCATTCCTCATTTTTCAGCACCAGCAGCATTCCGACCCATCCTGAGAAGATTCCGCACAGGGGGAAGGGTTCCCGTTCCCACCAGGGGCACTTACCACGAAAGGCCCAGTTTTGAAGTCACAGGTGAAGGGGTCTCTCCCGGAAGCTTTGGTGCACACGGTCTCACGGACGCTGAACTGCAGATCTAACCTATAAGCATCGCTGTCCCACATGTCCACCTGGGGAAAGCAGGGTCAGCACAACACACCATCAGTCCTGGTCACCCCTGTCTCTCACTCCCCTGGCAATCTCACTTCTTTGCCAAGCAGAAGGTGGCATGAGGGCATTAGAGGTCAGTGCCCAGTTTAGAGCAGATTGGTGTGGGTGAGAAAGGCTGCCTCGATGGACAGCACACACCCACTGCAAGCTTTAAACAGTTTAGTTGCCTTTTGGTTATTTTTTTCTCATAGTCTGATCAATGCTTTAGCTCAAGATGGGAGAATCAAAAAAAGAAAAAAAGCAACCCACAAAGCACCCCTGACAAAACAACAAATTCCCACTACTTTCAAATACTTGGAGGTTTTAATCCAAACTACATAAATCCATAAGGCATCTTGACACTGATGCTTGCAGAAGATGTGCCACCTACAGAAACAGAAAGGTTCTGAGGGTGTTCAGGAGCATGGAGGTGATAACTTTGAATTAAGAAGCTTTAACTCTTTAACTCAGGGGGTATCCAATACAATTCTTAGCATCACAAATTAAAATAGACATGGGTTTCCTGCTTGCACTTAGGCTCTAGGAGATTGAAACCAGAATTGGTGTGTAGAGACAGAAGACATGAATACAGATCAGAGAAAGAATCCTGAATGCGTTTGTGGGGGCATTTAATCAGCTAAGACCTTCAGATGAACAGGCTGCTTGATGCCCAAAGCAAAGCAGTTAGCTGGAGGTATTAAAAAACATCACTTTTGACCAAAATCCTACAAGACATTCTTCAAGAACTTCTACTCTAGGGGTGAAAAATCTGAATTCCTAAATAAACTTACCTACAAAAGATATTTAGGTTCCTAAAGCCATAACTTCAGATAATGCCCCAAACCCACCCTCTTCCAAGCAAACTCCAACTAAATCTGAGTTTCCAGGACAGGGTGGAAAAGAGTTTTCCATCCCAGCAAAGCATGTCAGGTAAGGGATCTGCGTTGTCTGCACACTTACTCCCGTGACTCGGCTCCTGACAACACCATACAGGTTTCTGCTCCATGACTGGGAATTGATCCGTGCAATGGAAGCGTTGAGAGCCTCTTCTGTGACAGGGATTTCATAGTCATACGCTGGAAACCCTGAGAGGGCAGGATAGTTCCATTAGAAGTTCACTGTAGGCTTGTACTTTTCCCCCCAAAACCACCCTAAGAAGGGGGATGTGGCTCCAGCTTACCTGAACACAAGAAAACGCTCAGTGTGAGGACACAAATTAAGATCCTCATAGTGTGTCTTTCAAAATCCTCCAGTCTCTTCCCTTTCCAAGCAAGAATTTCCAGTGCATATCCCTCTGTCTTTATATAAATGCAGCCTTGATCCTGCGCCTGACCTCCCCACGTCCAAGCTCTGCTCCAAACATTGCACTTTAAACAGAATTGATCCCAGGGTAAATATTTGTTGTCAGCTTTTCTCCATTTAGCAGTAGTTCTCTGATGAGCAATGGGCTGCAGTGCCTTTTTCCCAGGACTAAATTCCCCATTGGGGAATTCAGGGAGCACTGAATTCCTGATATTTCCATTGCCAAAGGCAGAATCTAAGTTATTCTGTCCACTTTTAGCCATTAGTTTTCCATGGAGTGAATCAACTCTTTTGTTAGCACTGGAACCCAGGACCTTCAGGTCTTGGCAGTGTCTGGAAGCACTTCCAAGCTCACATTCCCTGAGGATTCCCCAGCGCCAGAGGGGAATTCAGCCACGTGGACCTGCCACCATCACCCTGCAGACAAAAGCACCCAGGAGAAGCCTCCTAGACACGAGGCACGTGGCAAACCCCTGGAACACCCAATTTCAGCCCCAAAATCAACGGGATTTTTGGAAAACAGTGTTGGAAACGGCTGCCTTTCAAGCAAGCTCACCCACTGCTGCCTGTTCACAAGGCAGAGGTGTCTAACCACGTCCATTCTGAAGACCCCATGAGTGAAATTCCTCCGTTAACCTTCAAATCGCAGTTCCACTTGAATTCTGTGGCACGGGGTCATTTTAAGAACTTCCCAAAAGACAAGCACTGGTGGGAGGCTCAGATTTAGCAAGGAAAAGCATAAAGTTGCTCCTGCTTGTCAGCCATCAGACTGCAGGGTGGCCACCAGTGACAAGGCTGGACACTGGGGGAATCCAACTCCTCGAGTAACAGGAGGAATCAGGCACCACTCAACACTGCAGGTGATTTAGGGCAAAGACACATAAAGGCCAACAGACCTGATGGGTGCTGGATTCATGCCCCGTCGTTGCTGTGGGATCCTGAAAAAGGAACCTGACCTGGGGCCCATGGCAGGACAGAGTGTGTGTGCCAGCTGGTCGAGCTACACAAGCATGGAGACCGTGCTGGAACCATGGCAGGACAAGCAGAGGCGGTGCCAAACAGAACCTCACCCCTGCCAGGAATGTGTGCCATCCCACCCAGGCACTGCCTTGGGACAGCTGGATGTGGGTCCATCAGCCAGAAAAGAAAAAGGGGTGGGCACTTGTTACCAGCCAGCTTGGATTTCAGCATTGGGAACGGGGTCAAATATGCCGATTGAAACTTTTCTCAGTCAAAAGCTAGAGCCTCTCTCTACATCCATTCTCCTTGCTCCAGGCGGCTGAAGATGTCCTCTCCTAGCTCTTGGACACCCTCACCTGTAGCCAGGAATGTTCTACTGTGGCTGCAGCCATGCCAGAGCACCACAATGCAAAGGATTCAAGCTGAGCTGGAGACTCTCAGGAGCAGCCTGTTGTGCTGTGCCCAATTTCCCTGCTGCCAGAGACAAGAGCAGGCTGCCTCAGATCAAGGTGAAACCTTCAGATGAGCTCTTTGACCTGCTTCTGCCATGCCTTCCCTGCAATCAGTCAGAGGTGGTAATGAAACACGTGGAATGAGACTGCTCAAACCATTCAAACAGAAAGAACTTGGCATTCAGATCAACAAGATCCTTGTTGTTTTCCACCTTGCGGCAGTAGTCTGGATAACATTTAGCTTTCCACTTCACCCCTAAAAAGGGAATCGTTTGCCTCTTGTATGCTGGGACCAGTTAGTATTCCACTAGAAGCTGAATGTGTAAAAATCCTTCCCAACCACCGAGTCACAGAGCTGTAGCCAGTCCAAAAGTAATATTAAATATTGAGCCAACTGCAGGGGTTAAAGATTGCCCTCTTAGAGTAGCTGCTAGGAAGTGCTGCCAGCAGGATTGTAGTAATACTGAGTGGGACTTGGAAATAATTTCATGACATCCAAGCTCCTCTACAGAGCCCTGGCTTTACATCATCCAGAGCACAGAGATGTTTTCTATTCCAGCTCCCTGAACCTCTGCTTTCAGTAGATTTAAGCAGTGGAACCAATTTTACATTTTTGGACCCAAAGTGCCTCAAGTTCTGCCTTTCTGGGGCAGTCTGAGGTTTTCACCACGCTCTCTTTGTGCCCAGCTTCCAGCATTTGCCAATAAGGACTCTGCTAGGAAGCACCAGGTGGTGAGCAGTGCCATGGCACACAGAGCAGTGATGAGAGGTGAGATGGAGAATTGACAGCTTAAGGACTAAACTTGGACTCTACCACCAGCAGGTTCCAGATGCCAAGGCAGCTTGGGCAGAGGGAGGGAGTTGGATCCGATTTAATCTACACAGCAAACAGGAGTTAGTTCAGAAATGAGGAAATTAAAGTGACTCTCTTAGATGACTATTTTCAGACTCCCTTCACTCCCAGCAATCAAATCAGCTCTATTCCCAGACAACTGGAACAATAATTTCTCTTTATGAGTGAAATTTTGGTAATTACAAGATGCATTTTCCTTTAAAATGTAAATCAACCAGCATCATCACATGCCTGTATGCTGGAAACAGTCTAAACAGAATTCCAGGCACTGAGGAGCTATTCCTGATCCTTTGTTTCCTGGACATCCAGATGACAGATGAAAGTTAATGATGTCCCTTCTGGTAAAAGGGAAAACAAGTAAATTCACAGCATTCCTGTTTTTCCATAGCTGTCGTGGTGTCCCATTAGCAAAGTCAAAAGGTTCCTGAGAAGTTCTTCACCATGGGCATGGCGTGGCAGAACGAGGGGGCATGGCTTCCCACTGCCAGAGAGCAGGGTTAGATGGGATATTGGGAAGAAATTCATCCCTGGGAGGGTGGGCAGGCCCTGGCACAGGCGCCCAGAGCAGCTGTGGCTGCCCCTGGATCCCTGGCAGTGTCCCAGGCCAGGCTGGACAGGGCTTGGAGCAACCTGGGACAGTGGAAGGTGTCCATGTTCATGGCCGGGGGGATTGGAATGAGATGAGCTTTCAGATCCCTTTCAGCCCAAAGTGTTCTATGATTCTCTGAGTAACTTCACCACACCTGCAGAAGACTTACATTAAAATCAGCTGATAGAGGTAGGAGAAAGGCTTCTAAATTTTGCTCAGACTAACAGAGGATTTGAGACCTGATCTGTAATTCACAGACACTACAGAGACTCAGTTTTGATTCTGTTCATTACTCATCTGTGTGTCCCTTGAGATATTGGCAGAAAATCATACAGCCCATGCAGACAACTGCCTGTGGGCTGCTGGATATTCTCCAGCCCCTGACCCCCTGGGAAGAAGAAGCCTTTGAGATTCCAGTCTCTCTAACTGCTCACGCACTGTCCTGAGCTGGTGCCTTCTGCCACACATTTAATTCATACGAGGAGAGGCTGAGAGAGGTGGGAGGGCTCAGCCTGGGGTAAAGGAGATTCAGGCGGTGCCTTCTCACTTCTATAACTCCCTGACAGGAGGGCACAGCCAGATTCTGTTCCCAGGGAACAAGGAACAGGATGAGAGGGAATGCCCTCAAGCTGTGCCAGGGGAAGGTCAGGTTGGACACCAGGAGGAATTTCTTCCTGGAAAGCTTTGTCAGGCCTTGGCAGGGGCTGCCCAGGGTGTCCCTGGAGGTGTCCAAGGAATGCCTGGATGTGGCACTCAGTGCTCTGGGCTGGGGACAAGGTGGGGATCAGTCACAGGTCTCAGTGGACTCAATGGTCTCGGAGATCTTTTCTGACCAAAATGATTCGGTGATTCTACGCACTGTCTGATCCCTTTGGCGCTGCAGGTCCGATGGGCACAAGCCCACCCTCTGCAGCTCCTACTGGTGCTGCTGGAAGTGGACGTTCGGAGTGAAGCAACAAAAAGCACAGGCTACAGCAAACAAAACCACAGGAACATAGACCACATGGGTGTTCTGGAGCATCACAGCCTGCAGCAGAATCTCAGAGGCTGCACTTCGTTACTTTGAGCCTTTGAAACCTCAAATATTTAGCTTTCCTGTGCCTGCCAGGTCAGCAGGAACAGCTCTTACAGGGTCATCGCCACAACTTTGTAGATGATGCAAGGCAAACATTACCTCCAGACCCAAAGAGTCACATCTGAAAAGTCGCAGAGCTATATCTATTTTTTTTTTTTAAAAAAAAGGTTTCCACACCCTGCTGATCATTTGCAAGGTTTTCTTGCTGTACCTAGGGCACATTCTCCAGAAGTTCTGCTGTAACATCCTTTTGCATTTAGTGAAAGTTACCTGCAATAAATAGTCAAACAAAGCCCTGGGAAAACTTGAACTCCTGGGTGAAACTGAGCAAAACATTAATCTCCCACATCTAAAGCCATGCGCTGCCAAGTACTGTCCCCAATGTCATACCCTGTCCCCTGTAAGTTTACTGATGCCATTTAAATGGGCCTGTCAATGAAAACAATTCTTAATATTTTTGTAATTTCCGCACTGACATCAAAATCCTTGACCAGAAAAATCACATGTCAAAATTTCTAGGACTCTTAAATACCAAAGCTGTCATTTTCACCTCTGGATTTTAGAGTCTCTGAACAGTCACACAAGGTTTTAGACACTAGATAAAAAGTAACTGGTGCTCAGCTATACCTTTACATCAGCATATACTCCTGATTATTACTTCAGTGAGGAGCAGCAAACACAAGAACTGGCCAAATGGGCTATTCCAAGCACTGAGTTCTCATGTCCTGCGCAGCAGTAACTGGGAATTCAGCAAGGGATTCAGAAGTCTCAGGGTGCACAGGAAACCACAAAGACTTTGGGATGCTGAAATGGACCAGCCTGGTGCCTGTGCCTGGGCTGTACAGGGCTGACCTCCAACTGTATGATCTTACAATGGCTGAAAGGACATACCGTGTCCCATTGGAGACTCCAATTCCTAGTTCTGTGAGCTACAAAATTTAGCTTTACCCAGCAGATCTTTTCATGTTAGCTTGAAATCCAGCAGGGGAAAAAGTAAACATGGATAAGTGTTCTTCTAGTGACAGATGTGCCTGCACACCACACCTGTGCCCATGGCAGGGTGGCTGGACCTGGATGATCTTTAAGATACCTTCCAACACAAAGTGCTCTGGGATTCGGTGATTCTTCAAGAGGAGAGCAAAACTGAGCCGTATAAGTACATGCTTTTCTTCAGTGCCTGCTGCTTCTTACTTTGTTCCAGGCAAGTCCAGGCTTTAGTTTCAAACCTCATGCATGTGTCTTTAAGGTGCCTGCATGGAGGAGAGGGACTGCAGCTGCAGCCCAGGGCTCATGCCCCATCAGAGTCTCTCACAATGGCACCAATGCCGCAGCCTCAGGATGCCTGACTGTGGAAGGCGAGTCTGCCCTCAGGCACGGCTGCTGAAGTCAGTCAGGGGCACAGGCTGCAGCAGAAGCTGTCAAGCCCTGCTGTGAGGCTGGAAAGTCAAGAGAAAGCCATTGCGGCCAGCTCTGCTGAAGCCGTTTGCCAAGCCACGTGCCATTGCGCACACGGTATCCCCATTTGGCATCCCGGCCGGCGCAGGTGCCTTGTTGAGCAGTCTGGCTCCTGCTGTTCCTGTGCGTACTCAGGAGCTCTTCCTGCGGTGTCCAGAGCTGCTTCAGCAGCAGTGACTCTGCAGCCCTGCTCAAGGAGACAGCGCTGCCCTCCCCATGGTGGCAGCAGCTCTGCGGGCCCCGCGCTCTGTGTCAGGGGAGCCAGGGCCCCCGCCCCCNGCACCATGGCCTGGGCAGCCGTGGGGTCCTGGGCTGGCTGCCAGCCCTGCCTCTGCCCACTGCCCTGGCAGCACCCAGTGGCCGTGGCCCGGCAGGGCCCCCTTGCCCTCCTTGTCCCCAGCCAGCCCAGCCTGCACACCTCAGGCATGTCCCCACCCTCCTGCTAAGGGCTGGCCTCGAGGGCTTCTGCCACATGCATGGGAGATGCCTTGGGGAAGCCCCAGAGCAGCGGGGTGGCAGCAACAAGGCAGCTGCCTGGGGGCTGCTTCAGGCCTCTGACACCCCGTTCCTCAGGGCTTCCCATCCCCTCAGGGGCCTCCTGTCCCCTCATAGCCTCCTGCCAGCCACCCACCCCCTCACACATTCCCCTCGTGCCTTCCCCCTGCCCTGTCCCCTCAGGGCCTCCACAGCACCTCATCCCTTCACAGCCTCCCAGCGCCCTGTCCCCTCAGGGTCTCCCCCAGCCCGGCCAACCTGCCGGGCAGCGGCGCAGCCCCGACGCAGCTCCAGAGGAGCCCTGGATCAAGAGGCACCTGGGAGCCCTCAGCAATGCAGCCAGCAACACACAGGCAGGAGGACACAGACGGCGCTTCCTGGCTGGCAGAGGGCTTGTGGCCATCTCCAGGTGCCAGTCTCGCAGGGATCCCCACAGCTGTGCCCGCTGCCCGCCCGCTCTGTCGGAAGCGTTAAGGCTTCAGCAGAGCCAGCCAAGGCCGAGGGGCTCCTGGCCACTTTCCCTTCCACACTGCACACCTGGGCAACGTGCTGAGCACAACCACCCGTCTTCCCCTCTTCCCCTATGCCCTGCGGACACTGGGCACCAAAAGAAAGATCCTGCCACTCTGGGTATGATAAAACATTCTATATCTTAGAATTATATTAATTATATAAATATTAATATAATATTAACTATATAAACTATACATTAACTGTTTTTTTAGGGCATGGTAGTTGCTAAAACTGATGTTCCCCGCTGGCTCAGGTGGCCCCAGCAGACAGAGGCTCCCAGATTAGCTGTCCACAGATCTCCAGCAACTCAGCCAGCCATGGCCCCACAGACGAGGCCGTGCCTTCCATGCCCTTCGGAGCAGATCTTGCATCCTCTGGACTGTGGACCTGGGAGTTCTCTCTACTGCTCTGAGGACATATAAGCTTTGCAGTGCCAGGTTTGACACGGCAGTGCTTCTGTCCTCTGCCATGTCTTCAAGGGCTGGAATAGAGAGGAACACAGCCACGGTCAGAGCCTCGACCTGCGGGGACCCGAGGAGATCCCCCGGCCAGGGCTATCCTGGCCCGGTATTGCCATGGCCAGGGAGGAGCAGGGACCAACGGGATCAGCTGGAAGGTGCTGGCCACGAATGCCCCACGTGTCCCTGAAATCTCTCTGTGCTCTGCCCATGCCGGTCCTCGTCCACGCAGAGAACAGAGCCATCCAGAGCCGGGACAGGGATTGCGGCTGCCCCCGCCAGCCGCCGCTGACACCCCGCTGCCCTCACGCACCCTTGCAGATGAGCTGCAACTCTTCCTGCTGCCCCCTCAGGTGCCGCCCGGCGGTCCCTGGGGACACAGAACCTGTGTCAGGGCCCCAGCGGCACAGCTCCCCCCCAGCGGCGCTGCCAGCCCTGGGGCCACACGGCCTCCTGCCTGAGCCGGCAGCGCTCAGCCCGGGCCCTTGGCGCATGCTGCCGCCCGAGGAAGGGCACGGCTGCGAGAGCGGGGCGCAGCAGCGCCGAGGGCAGGCGGGGCTCCAGAGCCCCGGGCCCGCATGGCGCTGCCGGGGCAGCAGCCGGGGCTGGGCCCGAGCTGCGGCAGGGCAGGGCAGGGCGGGGCGGGGCGGGGAGGGAGCCCGGGCTGGCGGCTCACCGATGAACCTGACGGCCGCCTCTCGCAGGGGCTCCTGTGGGCTGTCCAGGTACGGCACGGCCTGGTGCAGGTGCTTGACCCTTCGGCTCCTGTCCTCTGCCAGCTGCAGAGAGAGAGTGCCAGGAGGGAAGGTTTGGGCTCTGCTCCTTGGCCAGGCTCTCCCTGCGCCCAGCCCTGGCCTCCCCTGGCCGCACAGCCCTGAGGCGCGGCCAGCAGCCGCTGGCGCCGGCCTTTGGAGGGGGCCGAGGGCCGGCTGCTGCCCGGGGAGCCGCGGGGCCGAGGGCCGCACAGCCCAGCTGGGCCGGGGCTCCATCGGCACCCGCCTCGGGGCCAGAGCAGCCTGGAGAAGAGCCCGTAGGGTTCCTGGCTGCAGCACTGGGCAGGGACACAGCTGCCAGCCCCACACACTGGCCACCGGGGGCAGAGGGCTTCTCCAGGCTGCGGTTGGGGCTTCCAGGCTGTCCTTACCAGGCACTCGCCGAACTTCCAGAGTTTCTCCTCGTTCACCGCGTTTGCGATATCCCACCTCTTCAGAAACTTGGCCACACAAAGCAGCACTTCCCGAGAAGCCTGGAGAGCAGCAGAGACCGTCACATGGCACCACAGCCCAGGGCAAGGGACCCACGTCCCTGTGCCAAGGCCTGCAGGAGGCTGCAGCCCACGAGGCACCAGGGCAGGAGGCAGCCGAGCTCCCTCTCAGGGGGAAACCAGCAGCCCAAGAGTCCTCACCTGTGCCACAGGCCACTTCTCATCATGGCAGTGGAAGAAGAGCGGGAGCAGTGTTTGGTGCACTTGTTCCGTCAGCAGTGTCTTACCTTCTTTTGTGACAGAACACATCAAAGCTTTGAAGACAAACATGGAGAGCCGCTGCACCTGGCTATCATCCTGTGTGAAAGGAAGAAATGACCTCAGCATCGGCTGCTCCAGGCCCACCTGGGTGCAGGCCTGAAAATCCACAGGGTACAAATTTCCAGGCAGCAGCCAGTGCCCATGGCTGGGGGCACAGAACCTTACGTTGTCAAAGAGTGGCAGGAGCGCCTCAGCCAGCTGCAGGGCCATGGGGCTGGA
Organism: Origma solitaria; assembly: GCA_013397895.1. Lineage (NCBI taxonomy): Eukaryota > Metazoa > Chordata > Aves > Passeriformes > Acanthizidae > Origma > Origma solitaria. The sequence goes on from VZRL01002259.1 coordinate 232,320, forward strand.
TATTGGGGTGGCATTATCCAGGAACAAACAGCTGAGTATAACAATGGTCATCCTGACCACGTCATTATCATTTTCCCGCAGGAGCTCCACGAGGCTTTCTGTCAGGCTCCACATTCTTTTGGCCTGCTCAGAACACAAGGGTATGCAACCCCAACCTGCAGCCGCAGGGCTCAGAGGCCAAAGGCCTGTCCCAAACCACTCGAGCAGCTGAAGCGGGAGGCAGGAGAGCTGGGAGCAGCTGCCTCAGCTCCCAAAGCCCAGCCAAGCCCAAGCGACTTTGTTCCACAGCCCCACGCTGCCAGCGCAGCTTCAGCCACTGCCCCCTTCTCACCATTGAGGGATTGTCAGTGAGCATGTGGAGGACCCTGAGAACCTGGCGACGCATCTCTCTGTGCTCGCTCAGCAGGTACCTTGACACGAGTCGCATGATGCTGTCACCACAGTCACTCACGTCCAGCCACGGAAGGACCTGAAAGGCACAGGACAGTGACAGGGGAGCCGGCCAGCAGGAGCCCAGAACCACACAGGGCTGGGCCCAGGCAGCAGCACAGGGCACGGGCACTGTCCCTGGCAGCTGTGGCTGCGAGGGGGCAGAGAGCTGGGAGGCAGCTGAGTGAGGCAGTGCTGGCCTTCAGGCTCACCTCCACAAGGAATGCCATGGTGGGGAAATCCCAGTATGGCACCTCTTTGCTGAGCATGTCAAAGAGGCAGCAGAAGATGCTGCAACCCAAGTGCACGGATGCATTGCATATCTCCCTGGAATGTGGAAAAAGGCACTAAGACCCTGAGGTGGGATGGCAAACCTCTCCCAGGCCTGCCTCACAGAGGTCTGGTCTTCCCCACCACCCTGCCAGGGGGCCTGGGCCCTTTGGGACGTGGCTGCTCCTGTCAGCCTCCTCTCCCAGCCTTTTCTAGTCTGCTCAGCTGTCCCTCGGTGACAAGGCCCTCTGGCTCATGGCCATGGGGACTGTGTGAGGCACTCCTGGCACAGGGCACAAATGCCGAGGGCAGTGGGGAGAAGGGGGTCTCACCTGGCCAGCACACCCACAGCATATTGGTGTGTGTCAGCACAGAGCAGCGTGTTCCATCCACACCTGCGTTCCATTGCCACCACCACATGCTCACACTGCAGTCGGCAGAGCAGGGCCTTCAGGGTCTTCACTGCGAAGCTGTGTGCAGAGCAAAGCCCAGGTCACACTAGGAACACTGGCTCATGCCCTGGGGACATGGGAGGGACAGAAGGATTGGCATGGAGCACCTGTTGGGGTTGGTGGCAAGGCCGTGTTGCTCCTGGCATCCCTTCCAGAAGGTTTCAACCTCGTGTGGCATATCCAGTGTGCTGATGAACACTTGGAAGAGCAGATGCACAAAGAGGCGGGGGAGATACAGCATCACTACGTGTGGGCCGCCGGGCACCTGGAGGATCTCCCACAGCACCAGAGTTGCCTGCAAAAGATGAAGCAGCCTGAGACAGCACTCAGTGCCAAGGTGTCCGTGTGGCAGGGCCCAAGGGGAGATGCAGGGGGAGCACTGGGCCTGGTGCACCTGAACCTGCCCCCAGCCCAGGTTTCAGTGCAGCGCCTGAGGCACAGAGATGCACTGGGGGAAGGAGGATGGAGAGCTGCTGGAGAGGTGGCCTAGGGGTGAGCAAAGGCCACTTCCACAAACTCACAGCCAGGGCAAAGAGATCCATGCTATCCCCATCAGAGGTGCATGTGCTGAGCTTTGGCCAGGTCCCCAGCACATCAAGGAGAGTCAGCATCGCCGGCTCCGCAGTCCTGGGCAAGGACATGATCGCCCTCCACATGATCATAGCAGCTCTGTGGGGTCAGAGCTCTGTGTCAGGAGGTCTCTGCCACAGTACCATGGCCTGGGCAGTAGCGGGCACCAGAGCTGACCACCAGCCCTGCCTCTGCCCACTGCCCCTTGTCAGCAGCACCCAGGCAGCCCACCCCTGTGGGGACAGGCCCCTGAGGGGACAGACACCTAGTACAGGTTCCATAGGGCGGTGGGCTGGGGAGCCCTGAGCCCTCTGGGCAGGTGGGTCCCATACCTGTCACACGATGGGGCCACATGCAGGAGGGTTTTCACTACGTCAGCGGGGTATCCCTCAGTCAGCTCCAGCACGGTACTGTCCATCCTGTGCTCACCAGACTCATGGGACTTGAGCCATCGGTGGATGTACCTCACCACAGCTGGCACCTGGAGAAGGCCCGGGGAGAGTTGGAAAGCTGCCAGAGGGACTAACATCCCCAGCTTCCCCGGAGAAGTGCCTCCTTTCCCACAACACTGTGATGGCCTCAAAGGCTTAAAGGGACCAGCAGGTGTGGCTTGGGAGGCCAAGCAGTTCCTGGAGGGCTCCAGCCCTGGCCACAGGCTGCTTACTTGCTTTGGACTGGAAATACCATCCTCCAGAAGTAAACTCAGCAGGGCAGCACTGGTCTTGGAGTCCAAGATATCTGAGTACGCAATGACCCCAGTGCCCCTGACACTGGTCTCTTTCTTGTGAATGTTCTTGATGAATTTGCAAACCATCTGTAGGAGAAGGGTAAGAAGAGAGAAATGTTCCATGGAGTGCTCCAAGCACAGTGCTCAGCTGAGCAGTGACAGCAGGCCCAGCCCCAGTGGGGATGGCTGCACGTACCTGAGCTGTTCTGCAGAAGCGGCCATGGGCAGGGCGCTTCTTTTCTGTCCGTTCCGCGCCTGCATGTGGCAAAGAGTGAGCGCAGCCAGAGCTGAGGGGCTGCGGGAGAGGCCGGAGAACACAGCCCAGGCCTGCGCTCCCCAGGCAAGGACAGCCCCGGGATGGCCAGGGGATGGAGCATGGCTGCTCTGGGGGGGCAGCCCCGGCCCCTCTTCCAGTCTATCCATGAGCATGTCTGCAGGGCATGGCATGGCATGGCATGGCATGGGGCCAAGCAGGCTGCAGGCAGCAGCCCTGTGGCCCAGCTCTGCCACTCACCCTCCTGCAGCAGCTGGAACTCCTCCACCTCTCCAGGCTGCTGTGCTGAGGCAGCTCCAGGGCCTTCTTCCTCCTCGTTCACCCAGGCCAGCTTGGGTGTGCTCAGGGGTTTCTGCTCCATGTCACTGACTGGAACAATGGCTACTTGCAGGAGAGATGTCTCGGGAAAGCTCGGGCTCAGCAAGTCCTGCAGTCGTGCCTTGAAGGTAACTGCAAGAGACAAGCCTCAGGAAGGCTCCAGGACAACAAGTCCTGCACTCTGGTCTTGAGGGCTCCTGCCACAAGGACAGGAGACTCCTCGTCAAGGAGTGTGGTCACCAAGTCCCGTGGTCTGGCCTCGAGGGCACCGGCCGCAGGGATGGGAGATGCCTCGGAAAAGCTCCGATTCACCAAATCCCACGGTCTGGCCTCGAGGGCACCTGCAAAAGAGAAGCCTCAAGGAGGCCACAGGCCACCAAGTCCTGCGGTCTGGCCTCGAGGTCACCTGCAGGAAGAACGCCTCGGAAAAGCTCCGGGTCAGCAACGAATGAGTGCGCTGTGCGGGGGCTCCTCACGGCAACACTCTGTNACACTCTGTCCCATCCTGTCCCGTCGC
>VZRL01002262.1:0-37847 GCA_013397895.1 Origma solitaria
GGGATGGGATGGGATGCAATGGGCTCCAGCAGCAGGTGGCCAGGCAATGGTGTAGAGCAGCCTCCTGCTCCCACTTGATCCTGCCGCAGTTTCCTTGGCTGATGCCTTTGGATGGGATTTCAGGCTCATTCGGGGAGGGTGAGGCCAACAGCAGGGCCATTAGGGGCTCTGGGGGAGAAGGAGGAGAGATGAAATGGGAGCACTCTCTGGAGGGAGGGAGTAAAAGTGGTGTGGAATGTCTTAAATATTCTGAGAAGTAATTTAAGGAGGCTGGGATATGCAGCTGGGCATCCTGTTGGATGAGAGGTGCAAACTGAATTGGTACTTTGTAGGATGGTTCCATGCAATTTCTCTCTCATGCATTTTCCACTTAAGAGCAAGCATAGGAAAATTTTGCTGCTTTACTGACTGATGGATAGGAGGAAATCTCTTGCGTATTGTGGTGAGATGGTGTTTTTCTGGACTGTGACATGAAGTACTTGCCTATTTTAGCTCTAATTCCTGAAAATCTGGGTAATTGAAGACTGGATTTGCCATCTCATGCTCTTGCAAACTTGAACAAGGGGAAGAATCAAAAGCAGGGGGGAAAGGGCAAGAACAGTTGGTTTTCAGTGCTTGTTTTGGGTTTGGGTTTTTTTTTTTTCAGTTGGATTTAATTGTTTTGAGAAAGATAAAAGCTTTTTCAAGGACAAAGAAAAGCAAGAGTGAAGAGGGCTTCGGACAACATATTTTACATATGAGTGCTACGTAAAATGATAAACAAAGGGGATGAATTTAAAGGAAAGAGGAAAAACCAACCACCACTGGGAGCAGAATTGATGCTGCATCAGGTGTCGCTATATATAATGCATTTATACACAGGGGAGTATGGATAAATCCAAAAATGTAATCCCAACACTGTTCCCAGCAGTCCCAAGGTGACTCCATCTTTTGCACGATTTATTTTTGCATAGGTTTTGAATTGAAATTGATGAAATATTAGCCTACTTCCAGTAAATTTTGAGTACACTGAGTAAAATCAGTCATGAGTATAATCCCACTATAGCAAGAAAATTGCCATAAATACTGTGAGTCTATGAAATCCATTGATAGAGATGCTTTTCTACTCTAACTTTGGCAGGACATTACTGATAATTATCAACTCTGAGGGGATTCCTGTTGTCTGTATCAGCGGAGGACTGTGACCATCTGTGGCCAGAGAGCTGTGGAGCTCCTCATGCTAAGGAGAGACTGCATCTGCAAAACAAACCCACCAAAACTCTCATGTGTCCTACAGAAAAAGTCTAAAATACAGTTGAAAATACTGAAAATCCCAGTATTGAAAATCCCAGGCAAATAATTTCTTTATTATCAAAACAAGTTATACAGACAAATGTAAGCTGTTAAAAGGAATGAAAAAGTTAATGATTGCTTCCTGTAGAGTGCTGGCATCAGGGGGTGTGCTCCTGGTAGGTTATTTTTATTAATTGTATGTGGTGTTGCTTATGCATTTAGAAATATTTAAGTGGTGATTTCCTTACACCCAAAAGTGATCCTAATTTGATTGAATAAATATAATCTCCTAGGACCAGGAGTGAAAGTAATGACCATTAATGGTACTTTTGCTACCACAAACCTAAATTTGCATTTTTATCAATTCTTAAGCATAAGTCACACAAATATACACATAGCGTATTTTTTATTTTTAAAAACATAAAAAAAAAATCCCACCAAACCATTGAACTGACTGCTCTAAAGACTTCTCTCAGTTTTACCTAAAGAATGAGAAAACTTAATGTCTGTCTTCAGGGTGAAATATGGCAATATTAGGCCAGTTTTTAAACAAATTTATTGTTTGTCTGGAACAATTATACTTAGCTCATTGAGATTATCATGCATGATTTGCATGTCCAATAAATAATGCATATTCCAACTAGTCCCTGAAACCCCCAGAACAAAGACAAACTCCCCAGGGACTTCTGGCAGATAAAATTTTAACATAAAATATATATAAATGTCTTAATGACTTAGCTCTTCGGGCTTTCATGGGGGTATCTGAACCAGGTCCTGCATGCTGTGGTACTTCCTGTTGTTCACTTCTTGCCTTTCAATATTTCTCTGAGCTAAAGAAGCTTTCCTTGATTGTGATAATTTTGAAGTATAGTAACTGCGGGGTTTTATGTTTAATATTCAGCATTGTCAAATCACGTAATGACAATTATTAGCATTGTTGCAATTTACTTTGGTGAAAGTAAAACTGGGTGGGAGTGGGAAAGAATTGAAATGCAACAGTCAACATTCCAACCACGAGCTTCTGTTTTTCAGCTGTCCTATGAACCTCCAAAGAACAGCTAGGAGCAGGCAGTGGTAAATACCTGGCCTCCTGGGGAGGTCTAAAAGTATTTTCCATCTCCTGGGTATGTTTCCATGAGACTCTTCATGCCATGCCTTCCTGCAGCGCCAAATCAGAGCTGGGCCATTCAGCTCTAATGCAGAGCTCTCACACTGCTCCCTTGACCAAGGCTGTTATTGCACCTGTGCAGGGAGCCTGCAACATCAAAGGCAACAGATGAAAGGGAGAAAAACCCCAGCAAATTTAGGGATTTGATTATTTGTGTAAATCATCATAGATACAGCATCTTTCTTTGATGTAGCCAGCGCAGCAAAAGGTTGGAAGGTCATACTTAAATGTAAACTGCTTTCCAGCTCCAGCATTGATCCTTCTCCCAGAGAAAGGTTGTGGTGCAATGGTTTCCCCCTCTCCTTCCTCCCCCCTTGCAGATTTTCCGTCTAGAGCTACTGCTCGTTCATTCCTTATGCATCTGCTGGAGAGAGCAGTACCAAAAGATGCTGGTGAATAACCCAATCTCTTTTGGTATCCTGAGGGCTTCAAACTAACCTTCCAAATATGAATTGTAAGGATATTTCAATGAAGCTTCAATCTGCATGCTGAAATCTCCTGGGAATTGAGCTAGAAGCACCACAATAAAGTGAAGGTTTTTTGCAAAATCAGGCTCCTGCTTGGGAAGGTGCCCCGAGCCTGCGAGATGCCAACTGGGCTCCTCTCGGTGCTGACAAGCAGCCTAATGCTGAATGTCACTCTGATCTCCAGTCTCACCCAGATCAGAGCGAGCATATTGGTTTTGAGTCAATAAATGGTAAATTAAAGAGCTTACTTAGTGTTCAGAACCTTGTATAAAAAGCATCTGCTGTTTTAATCATACTTGATCAAGATAACTGTAGCTCATTTGCTTAAGCTAATTAGCTGGGGCACTGTTATCAGTGTCTGCCAAATAACATGGAGTTTTATTCAGGAAAAGTCAGCATTAAAGGAACTGGGTAAAATCCCTCATCACTGGTTCACAGCAAAATAGCATTGCCTGACTTGCCAAGCTTGGTGCAACTGTTTAAATGAGCTGCAATACTTTTTGATGCCCCTCATGGCATGTAATCCACAGGGCAGGTTTGCTGCAGGAGGCCTGGTGAGCACAGAGTTTGGATTGCAGCTCAGGCTTACTTGCAACTCACTCCTGCAAGCTCCTAATCACCAGAGAAATCTCAGTGAGGTCAGGGCTGTCTTAATGAAACAAGATATGTTCAAGGTCTGATTTTGTTCTAGCATTTGAATAATCTCTTATGCCACAAGACATCAGTCTACCTGTGCTTTTAACTGAGAAGCGTCTTTCAAATACAGAATTCCAAGGCCACTTGTCTCCTCAGTGGAACGAGGGAAGGGTTTTAGGGCTGTGAACTTGAAGGAATAGAGATGTTCTTGAAGTGGAACTGTTGGGTCCCTTATCCTATTATCATTCTATAGGTGTGGGTGAATTATCAATAATTACCTCTTTGGAGAGGCAGGATGTCCAAGCTCAAGTCCAATTGTTTCTGTGAATTGGGCAGACAATTGGAGAAAGGCAGAGATGAACAGACAAATTACCCATGGGATATTGCCATGATCTGTCCCATGGGGATGTTGAGTGGATTAATTAGTGATGCTTGCTCAAAGAGTCACAATTAATGTATTTTATTAGTCTGCTTTTTTTCCCCTTTTATTTCCCCTCTCCATGAAATTGCCTATGAGAAGCCTATGGACTTGTAAAAATGCATGTAATTGGGATAACAGTCTGGATTTCAAAGAGTCAGACAGCAAAGCAACCTTCCTGCCTGCCTTGCCACAGAGGGACCATTGCAGTCCCAAAATGGTGCAGTGAGTGTATTCTTTTGCTTCCTCAGCTGCATTCTGAAGTGCACAGCTCATGGGGAGCTGGCTCTCACCTCTCTGGGGCTGAAACACCTCCAGTTCTGCCCAGCTCTGGGGCACACAGTGACTGTGGGGCTCGCTGTGAGAGGAGGGGGTTGTTCAGTCTGCTGTGTAGTGCTCCCCTCCAAAATTTTTGCCATCAGGCAGCAGTGATGTTCTTCAGTGTCTTGTGCATCAGAGAATGAGTTTTTATGCCTTTAACATAGCAGAGATGAGCTGCTGCAGGCAGTGACCTACCCTCTTAAATCAATGAAGATGGTTTGGAGAAAAAAATGCCAGCGGTGATGAGTTTAGAAAATAAAAAGCACATTGTTGGGGTAGTACTGGAGCCTGTACTATTGAGGGGAAACAGATGATCTTTCAGATCAGACTAGTAGCGCCTTAAAGATACTGTAATGTTTCAATCCTGAATTCCAGACAGCTCTGAGAGAGGAAGCTGCCATTTCCTATCCCATAATAATGCATAATTACTTTAAAAATACTTCAAATGCATCCCGAGGCACAGAAAAATAGCCTACATCTTGAATACGGATTATGCATAGAGTACACAGGATGAAACAGGAAAAGTGTTCTTTGAAAAGCATGCTTCATATACATTTGTTTTGCTGAAAAAAATTTTTTGGCTCTTCTAAATTAATTTTAATTGTACAGGCAATTCATGCTGGAGTGGAAGTCTCTAGTGAGGTAGAGAAAAATATATTATATTTTCTTTACATGCAAGTGGCATTCTAAAGCACTGCACAAAGAAAGAAAATTACATCTGCATCATAGATTTTGTATTTCATAGCAAAAAAATGCACTTTAAATCTCATGATGGAGCAATGGATTAAATAACAGGCACGAAAGCAGACCAGTCACTATCATTTCAGAGAAATTATCCCTTCGTGGTTTCAGAAGGAACCAGGCACTTTATGGGGCGGTGTGTCAGGGAGGGGAATTAAAATTTTCAGGAGTTAATTGCTTGAGATTAACTTGTAAATTCCCTGAAAAACATATCCAGGAAAAAAATGTTCGTCCATTTTTATTTCTGGCAAAGCTGTTTATTCTCTTGGGAACATCTCATTGAGGGGTAAGATTCAGGTGTAACTCCCATAGGATTGAAATGAAACCAGGTAAACAGTGATGGGGCATTGAGTGTACACATTTGAAGTCCTTCTGGCTTTTATCCCATCTGATTAGATTAATCATGGGATTAAGGAAGCACGTTAGGAAAGGCTGCAGCACTTTGGGGTTCTGACAGGCTTTCTCTGAACATCTGCATGCACAGCGAGGCTGCTGTTTCTCAGCGCACATTTAGAGGGAAAGGGGAGCAAACCACCCTGGGACTGCACCCCTGGCATTGATTCCAGCACAGATTTTGCTCTCCCGCCCGGGGATCCTTTGTATCCCCGCACGGTTTAAGTCAGAAGTGCAAATTGTGACAATGTCCCCAAACGCTGGCGGCAGGATTTGGGTCCAGGGGATCTCCAAGTGCTGCTGGAGAAAGCTGTGGCCCTGAGCTTGCCACTCTGCAGCATCCCAGTGCACACTGCTCGCACTGATGGATGGATTGCTTTGGAAGGGATATTAGACATCAGTGTGCCCAAAGTGAGCCCTTCACGGGCTGTGATTGTCCCTATCCCCTCCCTGGCAGGGTTTAGGGGGAGAGGAGAAGGGCAGGAGGGCTGGAGCTGGTGCATTTGGAGCTGCTGCTGGTCACCACCTTGTGCAAACCCGAGGGGGCTGGCAGCATCGAATAAAGTATTGGAAATCACATTAGCAGTGCTCCAGGTAGCAGTTGGTGAAATATCCGGCGACTGATGCACGCGAATGACTAAACCCATTAGCTTTTCCTGCTAAGGTTTCCTCTAATGATTTCCAATTGGTTTCTCTAACAAGGGAAGCCACACAAGGGAAGCGAAAACAAACCCATTTGGTCTGCTCTAAGTAAAGCTGCACAAAATGGTACAGTTTTAATAATTGGATCTCTTTTCCTTGCCTTTCTTTCCCTGAAAGCGTACAGGAAAATGGACAAAAGACCCCATCTAATAATTGGCTTTATGTCAGCGCTCTGTGCGAGGCACTGAAGGGACAAATCCCTCCTGGAAAGCCCCGAGGCGAGCTGCAGGGATGCAGCCCTGCCACTTTGTGCCTGCTCCCCCAGCCCCTGGGCTGCCACAGCAGCTGTCCCCTCTGTGTCCCCCAGCCAGCCTTTCCCAGCTAATTGTCCTGCATCCACACAAAGGCTCTTTGCCCTCAAAGGCAGCCTCTAAAATCCTGCCAAGAGGCTCACCTTGCTGCCACACAGGGGTTTTAGTGGGACCCCTTTCTGCCCCGCCACAGGTTTGCTTTTGCAGCCCCACCGCCTTGCTGTGGTGAGCATTCAGCCAGGCAGCTCGGCTCTGACATCTCTTTTGGTCTGTTCCTCTACGTGTGTGTGACTCTGCCAGCCTCAGCAGCGTGGTTTGTCCTTAGGTGGGTCTGTGTGGGACAGTGAACACCCAGATTTTGCTCTGTCTGACGCGCCTTCCCCAAAGCATCTGCCTACCTCTGCCTGACCCCCTGCTCTACTTCTAAGTGCACATTTCTAAGTGCATTATTTCAGAAATATCTGAGGATAAAGTTGCATCCAAAAAGCTGTTTTTTTTTTCCAAAGGCTGTTTTCTATTCCTGCTTAGCACTGTCACTAACCAAGCCTCCTATTTATGCCTTCCTTATATTTACGTACAGTGAAGATGCATCAAATTTCTTTCCTAAGCACACGGAAAACTCAGCTGAGATTTAATGTGTCCAGCGCAAGGCCTGCTTTCTGAGATAGTTGGCATCCAGTTATTTTTAAGTGACTGCAGTGCTCTTTGAGCTCACAGTTTTCCCCAGGATATTCCTGGGTTGGGTCGTGCTGCTGCTGCCACTGTCCCTCAGCCCTTGGTGCAGTCAGGTTACCTAGGTGCTCTTCCCAGGTGATGCTCTTTGCCTGGATCTCTCTCCCCAACTTGCTGCTGCTTGCATCAGCTTTGTGAGGGGTCCCTGGGGGCCTTCTGCTCCCATCAACAATGCAGAAATGGAGTGCCTAGCTCTGCGTTTCTGCTGTCCCCAAAGGCGCCGTGCAGGGCTCGGGTGAGCCACCTCGCTGGGACAAAGGGGGTTGAACACCACCATTAGCCAGGTGCTCTGCAGCTGGTGCTGCTCCTACTTCAGGGACGTTGGCACTGGATAGCTACAAAATTATTATTTACGTGTCTCTGTAATGGGTTTATTTATTGGAGTTCATCACTGGACTGAGCAGAGGGGGGTTGTTTTAAAATTGTGGCCCCTGCACCCTGGAATGAGCCACTGGGTGCTCAGGTTACCCTATTTATGGTTATGTCTCAGAGCCCTAATTAAAAAAAAAAAAAAAACAACAAAAAAACCAAACCTCAAGCAGACATATCCAGTTAATCTGATAAAATGTCAAAATACTTCTGTGTACAAGATAATCATCTGCAGACTTCCTATGAGTGACTGCTCTCTGGGAATAATGGCAGCCTTGTTCGGGGAAAATACCTGGATGAAACAGCACCTTTTGAGGCAGGTAAACATCAGGAAGATATCCTGATAAAACAACCTGTGTTAGAAACCAGCTGTAGCTCTTGCTGCAGAACTGCCCACAAACAAATACCCGCGTGCCAATGTCACTAAAATTAAATGAACATGTATCTGGTCTATGTAAAAATGGGTGTAGCCTCTTGTCCCCAGTGCAGTTATATCCCCTCTCACCAGTGATGTAATTAGGAACTGTGTCTTGAGAGGCAGCTCCATGCAGGGCAGGAAACGACGGCTGGTGGCTGGACAGACTCTTCTTGCACTTGCCAAGAGCCTCTGCACTTGTGGTTTTCATTTCTTCTACAAATACCAAACATAAATACCAAGCTGAAATTTTCCTTGTTGGAAGTCAGCTTTCTGGTGGGTTCATTTACTGTTTATTCCAGAAACAGTTTATTAATTCTGAGCAGGAGAAAATAGAGTATTTTTCCTTATTAAAAATTTTGGCAGTCCTCTTCGTGTTACTATGTTGTTATTTTTTTTCTAACTGCTCTCATTTTGAGGCAGAGCATTTTTATTTGGGAAGGGAATGATCTCTGTACAGGAGTTCCTGACATGGCAGACTTTTGTCTCGTGATATAACAGCATTGATAATATTACACCATTATTTTTCACATAGCATCATTTAGATCAGTGTAGTAAAGGGTATTCATTTCCATTCAGATTCTCTTTTCCTGTTTCATTCTCTTCTGGACACAGCTAATGTAAGACTCATAAATTGGAAATAACTCCTTGCTGTAAGGCACAGCTTCAAACATGAATTTCTCCATTTCAACCTCAGATTAGGTTTTCTGCCTCCTTCTACCATATGCAGATTGTTAACAGGATTAAAATAAAAGCAAGGATTAAAATAAAAATGAAATACATAAGAGCAGAGTTTCAATGCCATGAGTACTTTGCTTCAGGAACTCCCTCTAAACCAGAGGTTGCCTTGCAGACATTTTGTAATTGCCTGTTTTAGATTTTCCTACACCTCTGTCTCCCATCAGAGACGGGGTACAATTGATCAGAATCAGCAGGATAACTGCATTAACTTTATTTTGAAGCTCATTTTGAGATGAAATTGGAGACTCGAGACAATTTTTGCTCTTGAGAAACTAAGGGTCGCTTTATAAAACTCTGAATTGAATTTAAATTCTGGTCTTTTCTTTTTTAAATTGCCATTTTTTCTCCCCACTGCCTCCTCATTTTTATGAACAAAAGCTTGTGATGTGATCACTTTTAGTATTTTCTAATGGTTCTTCCAGGGAGATATTTCACTGTCAAATGTACTGCTCATAAGCACGAAGTATACTCTAGTGAAGAAGCTAATTTTCAAACTAAAAACAAGCCTTTCCCTAGGTGCTTGGGGAGCAATGTTTCAGTCCTTCACCCAGGAGAGCGGCATCAAACTAGCGTTTTAGAGGTACTTTTTAACAATAGATTATAAGGCTGAATCCTTGTGATGAGATCAGCTCAGTTGGTTGGAGCGTGGTGTTGATAGCACCAAAGTTGTGAGTCTGATCCCTGTATGGGTCAGCCACATCAGAGCTGGACTCCGTGATCCTGGTGGGTGCCTTCCAGCTCGGAATATTCTGGGATTTAAGTGATCTGAGATTTAAATGATTCGCACATTTGTGTCACTAAAGATGAAATGTCTCAGACCAGAGGCAGCGAATGAGGACACTTTTATAAAAATTTCATGAGTGCAGGAAGTTTCAGATAGTCTGGCTCAGATGCAGTTTATTCCTTTTCTTTGCAAAAGGAGCTTTCAGCTTATGCCTGAGAGGGAAAAAAAAAAAAAGAAAAGTTTTACATCTTTCCCATGTTGTTTTGGATTCTTTTTATTTCCTTTTCATTACCACAGTCACCTAATTACTCCCTGTACATGTGTGTTTCCTCTTCACCCCCCCCATCATCTCTGCTGCATCCTTTCAGGGTTTCCCCTTCCATTTGTTTTCAGCTTCAGCCCCACTTCTGGACCTCCTGATCCCTATGTCCTTGTCCTAATTTCTTTTCCAGACTGAACTCATTTCCTTTCTTGGCCATATTTCTCCTGACCCAGTCCAAGCTTCCTTTACACCTGCCCAGAGCTGTTTTCCTGCCAGACCCCAAATACAGGAGATGTGCTATGAAAGTCTCTTAAAAAGGCCAAACACTGGAAGATAGAGAAAATGGCTTTGCTGTTTGCTGTGTTGCTCTGAATTCATACAGCCTCTGGTGATCCAGGTGTGGGTGCCAGTGAGGATTGCATCAGATATTGGGTAGCCTGTACCCTGAAAAACATTCCTGAGCATAAAAAGACAGATGCAAAATTTCAATAAATTCGTGTAGCTCAGTTGTGATAATCAAATTATGTCTTATACCAGATGTGGATTTGATCCCTGGAGGAGGAGGAGGACACCAGAAATTATGAAATAAAGCACATTGTGTTTGCTGGTTTGTTTGTTTTCAGTGCAATAAACTTCCAGAGCTTTGTTTTGCATTATGATGACATTGCTGGCATGTCTGTACTTTATCCCATGGAAAAAATTCATCCTAGCCTGTTCTGTTCTGAGCACGAACTTCTCCATTTACACTGCCCTTTCTGGTTTCCTGTCTTGCACTTGGAACTTTGGTTTCTTCGCTCACTTTAATTTAAAAGTCCCCTAAAGGCTGGTCAAGCACAGAGCATTAACCCTGGTAAGATCCTGGTTTAACCAGAACTTGTGAAGTTTCGCTCCTCGCAGCTCCCCTTGTTTTAAGATTAGTTCGTGCAGCGTTTCCTGAATTAGCCCTATGAAAGAAACATCAGAGGAAACAACTTGGAAGTTCATGGCATTCAGATTGGAGAAGGAGTCTGCAGGCAAAAATCAGCTTTTTTCTTAAATCTGGCTGAACCAACAGGAAAGACATTCAGGGAATGGCCCTGTGCACTCCCACGTGCTATAGTGTGTGTGTCACCTAAGGAGGGTCACAGAGTTGCCCATGAAGTGTCCCAGGCTGGGATCTTGCCACATCTTAAAGGAATGAGCCTCTCAGGCTGATCTGCCTTTGGGAAGCTTCCAAAGAAAATTTAAGTGCTAAAATAAGTGACTCTGTGTGATTTAAGAGGTGGAACTTCCATTTCTGTACTAATCTCCAGCCAATGCCCCAGCACGATGCTAAAGAGAATTATGTTTTATAGGTGTTATGTTTCTGAGGAGAGGCAAAATGGTGATCTCTTGGCTCATGTCTTTGTTTTCTGTCATTCTAGGATACACTGTGTGGAAGTTTTGCTCCTTAAAAGGAGAGGACGACAATTATATTTGGAGCAGTTAAATTTCTGCAATAATTTGTTTTAAAGTTGTAAGGTCTTTGAAGAGCATCAGTGCAGCATTATATTCTCATGATAGGTCAGGCACACTAAATGTGGGCTATGGCCACTGCTTCTTAGTGATCATTAATGAAACAGGGAACAGGAGAATAACTTGCAGAATGCAGCTTGGTGTATAACCAAGTGTTCTTGCTAGCCCTTTATATAACAGCTGAAACTTCAAACCTTAATCCTTTTCTCAAGATATTTGTATGTGTGTATTCAAACCACGCTCCTGAGCTCAGAGAAGTGATATTTTTGTGCAAGGTCTTGCTTTTGACTTGATGCACTTAAATGATCTTTCAAGATGCATCTGATGGCTCTCGCTGGAAATGCATCCTAGGATGCTGTGTGTATGCAGGGACAGATAAAAAAATAGCGGAGGAAAAGTCACTTGCATAAGGAATCTGATGACTGTGTTGGTATCTGTAAGATGCAGATGTGGGAAGCAGCAAGAGGTTCTAGTTGGTAGAGGGAAACTGGTGGCAAGAGAAACAGAGGAAGTTACAAGCCAAATACTGTCCTCCCCGTCTGAAAGAACAGCTGTACTACTGAAAAATGCTGAATGTCAAAGTCAGGTAAACACTGATTTCATGCTTATTTCCTGCTGATGCACAAAGCCTGAACAGGGTCATGTTTGCAGTGTTCTCCTTCAGCAGCTGCATGCTGAATTTGATAGAATATCTCCTGCTGGACTGCACGCTGTCCAGTGCATTCCCTGGACTCCATCAGCACCTCCCTGAGATGGGGATCAGCTGCCCCACGTCCCAGGTGGCTACAGGACAGCCAACATCTCACACAAAATTCATCTTTCTTCTTGGCACTTGGGGGTCAGGGGATGTTTTTGGAGTTGCTTTCTCTCCCTCTAAGTACAAATGACCATTTCAGTTACAGCCCTTGGAAGCCATCGTTTCCTCTGGGGTACAAGTCCAGAACACCCTAGTGACGAAAACCTGAAGGTATAAAACCACTGTGGGACAGGGGATTTGTTTGCTTCATGCTGCAGAGACTTCACCCAGCATCAGGGTTTCGCTGGCTGATGGGCCACAGGCACAGAGCAAGGCAGGTCAGCATGAGGAGAACTTGCAGAGGCAGCTGCAAGGCTTAAAAAATGAAAAAAAGAGAGAAGCAGAGCTCAAGCAAAGCCTAATTCATCATCAGGCAGCAATCACAGCAGTTACATATAAATGAAGTCTGTGTAAAATGGAACTATGGCAATTAAGATTGTGACCCCTTTTTTTTTTTTAATGTGGCTGGAGAACAGATTTTAAATTGTGGTGTTTAAAAAAGCCCACCCTTCTTCTGTTTTTAACACATTTTCTTTCCGAATGTTTTACTGCTTCTTCCAAAAGGAATTTGCCTCCATATGTCACAGCCATTCCCAAGGAGAGAGGTCTGATAGTATTAAAGCATATGCATAAAACACTCGGGCTGTGATACACATTTTTAATATTGTAGGGTTTAATGCCCTCAGTCACCATACAAAACTCTGATGTTTTAAGACGTGTGGATACAACGCAAGATGGAAATACAGGGTAAAAAATTCAGGCTGTCAGACTACTCCGATGAAAGCTAGACAGGCCACTTTTAGATGCTAAAAGAGATATAGAATGTGTTGTACTTAATAACTAAAAATGCTGTGGCTTCTTTTTGCATTGCCGCTTCAGTCTCTTAGTTCACAAAAACCTTCGCAAATTCAACCTTCTGAGTTCCAACAAGATCAAACAGCAACATTAATGGTTATTGTAAACCAAAATCTGATATGAAAGGCTTTATTACTTCCAAGATAACGTAATAGCTCTGCTTATAATAGGAAAAATATTTTTAAAAACAGGATAAGAATCCTGCTTATAAACCCATGGCTAAACCTAAGAAAGTTCTTGTTTGCTGTTGAGGCAATTCCAGATATTCACATGCCAACCTACATTATCCTGTTTCTTAGGCTGTAGGAAATTCCACTTACATCATTGACTTCCTGCCGCTGTGGAAAATAGGTTTTGGTAATGGTTCAGAGTTAGAATTAGCCCTCACCTGCCTTGTGCTTCAGTTCTCGACCACGCCAGTTTAATTACCCAGAAATTATTAGTGCAGTCTTTTTCTTTCTCCTCCTTTTATTGCCCAGTATCTCCCGTCTATTAAACAAAATCAAGTTTTTGCAAGCCAGAGCAAAAGTGGGATTTCAAGCAGCTAATGCTGCTCAGAGCAAAAAAAAAAATCTCCCTCAGTCTTAAAGCTATACTGGCCACAGGGAATTCCTGAACTGAAGGGAAAAATGTGGATTTCTACCACCGAGAAAAACTGAGATGCCCACTTGGAGAGCTCTAAGGGCCAGTTCCAATGCCTGCATTGCCTGAGCAGCAGGAGAAACGTTTGTCTCGATTTCATCCAAAATGCAGCCACGAGCGGTGAGATTAGGATTGCTGCTGCATGTCAGAGATGCCCGATAGGAGCTGTCCCTTCTGCCTGCTGACAGCTTCCAGAGGTATTCAGCCACTGGCACACCAGCCTCAGCCAGTGAAGGATGTGGGGAGGGATTTTTACCTTTTGGGGGACACACACGGCTGAGGCACTGGTGGGGCTGAAGCAGAGTGGATTAATATGCGTGGGTTTAGGTCTTGTGCTTCATCCCCTCAATGTGCACAACGTGTATTTGTTGATTGTGTCTGGTAAGCAGAGGGGACAGATGAGAGAGAAAATAAGAAGCAATGTTCACAGAGAAAAAGAGATGTTCCTGATGGTTCTGGCAGCATTTTGTGCTTTTTGCTATAGTTCATAATATAGTATTTATAGCATTATCAGGGAAATCTCAAGGCAACACAACAGCAAGGACAGCTGATCTTCTTACTCCTCTGACTGCTGAGAAGAGATGCAGAGCCTAAAATGGCAAACAACTTTCCTTGAGAGTAATTCCTTTATTGACCCTGCAGTGTGTTTCAGGAAGGTGATCCTTACCTCAGCTCTGGAATAAATATTTATGTGTATTTATGGTGAGCACTTTGCAACTCCTTCTGCATTTCCAGCCAAGGGCACTTCCACACGAGCAGGAGGTGCCATGCTCATCCATTCCCACCCCCCTTTTTTGGGTTTGCTTTACATCTGACGTGCCTGGCAGAAGCTCCTTCCAAGGGCAGAGATTTCCAGCCCAGGAAATATTCTTGTTTACTCAGATTATTTAGCCAAGAAAAATGCCCTGCTGTGATATCAAACGAGAGGAAAACAAAGCAGGAGACGTGATTAATGAGCTGCCTGTTGACGTGGGGATGAGTGGGTAGATGAGGCACAAGGGCAAAATTAACCAGCTGAATCCGGGCACAGAGAGGGTTTCTCAAAGTGATAAGGTATTTGCATGTGCTTCATTCTCTAGCTGCTATCATAATTCAGGATCTTGCACGCAGCTTATTAAGAGTGAAACTGGGAGGCTTTGCCATTTGTCAGCCTACACGGGTAGTAATTAGCCATTAGAGTGCAGTCCTGTTTTTTGTAATTAACTTTGTGTCAAAATTTCTTTGTTCGTTATCTGTGGAGAACACTCACAAAACAATCAACATCCATTTTACTAGGAACTGTTCAATGACCTCATTTTCTTCAAGCTATTCCCTCCTGGTATTACCCCAAATTCCCTTACTTCTTGCTATCTGCTTCCCCTGAACGTGCTTTGGACGGACTGAATGAGGATGATGGGGCTTTTTTTAATATAATTTATTTATAGCGTGTATGCGAACATGCTGGAATACTTGACAAATCTCATGCAGTGCAAGCAGATAATACATAACTTTAGTGTTTGTGTTTATGGTCATATCCAGAGGCTCAGGATTATCAGAGACAAATATCCATGGCAGGCATCTCCTTCCAGTGAACCCTTTTACTCACCCTCATGAATCACGTAGGTATTGCACACATTCAAGAACTTAAAAGATAGCAGAGCCTATCTGTCTCCTAAACCTTATTCTTTCTGCTTCCCTCTCACCAGCTGGAAATAGGTGGATTGCTTGCTTTGATAGCTAGAAGGTACAAGGTAGAAAAATATTCATCTCTGCAAATGCAGGCAGGGTCATATTATACCACCAGACCTCTGAACAACCACTTTACTGCTAGAAGTTTCACCAGAAAAGGCACTTTTTGAGTTTCTGCTTTGTTCATCACTTGGGGAAAGTCTAATTGACCTAAAGGACATTCTTTTTCTGCCAAATCTGAAGTGAGCCAATGGAAACCTTCACGAGGAGTTGTGAGCCAGCCTTTCTCGTCCCAGGGCTCCCTGACCTGCCTCCATGCACAGGTCTGGGTTCTAGCAGCAAGGAGCAGGGATTCACAATGTTTATAAACCTTCCCCCTTTTATTCTGGATCGTGTGCTACCCTTAAGCAGCGCTTGGAGAAAAAGCATGGATAGGGATAACTTGTCTTTTTAATAGCCCCACCACCAAGCTCAAGGCTTCTCAGGAAAACAGGAATAAACTCACCCTGAAGCCACCTACAAAGGAACAGCATTGGGGTACCTCCAGCACCTTGCCCTGGCTCCCACTCTTTCTGTCCCCACCCAGTCAGCCCAGAGCCAAATGCTCCTACAGGAAAGCCCTCCACAGGGAAACTCAGAGCTGCTGCTGTGTGAGTCCCTACAAACCACCCCTAGCCGAGCGTTGTCTCAGATTTTCAGCTCTTTCCTCCTATTTTCCCTTTTAACCTTAAAGCAATCGAAAAAGGCGGAATATAGGGAATTCTTTTATTTCAGGCAAATATGCCGTCTCTTTATGAAATCAAAGCAGGTCTCTAATAGATCTCACCCCCTCCATTTAAACAACAGGCAGCTACCAGGTACGGCTTTGCTGCCGTCCGTAATTGTAAAGGAGCTTGGATAGTATAACACAAATTGCCTCCCAGGAGTCATACAGACTAAACATAATAGTCCATCAGCTCTAATTTTCTTTAAAAGTGGTTGGTAGGAACTGCATTAGAGGAGGAAGTTAAGAATCCTGCATTACACAGGCTGCTTGCCTGAACTGCTCTCCCAAAGGACAATTTTTTTCCTAGATATGCACTCTTGAATGCAACAGCTCCCTTCTGTACCTGCTATTTTCTTAGGTAAGAGGATGTAGGGTTTTTTTTTTAAAGTTTTGATTTTTATTTTGATAAAAATAAATGCTATTTTTTAAGTCATGATAAACTTCTCAAAATGCCTCAGGGCAAATTTCCACCAGTCACTAAGTGAATATGTGTTTTCTGAAAACATGGCAAATATAAAACCCCCATCCACTGAATGATCCCCTGCCTTTTCTGAAAGCGAGTAGGTTTGTATTAAATATCAGGGGAAAATTCTTTACTGTGAGGGTGGTGAGGCACTGAACAGATTGCCCAGAGAAGCTGTGGATGCCCCATTCAGGGGCCAGGTTGGACAGGGCTCTGAGCAACCTGGGATAGTGAAGGTGTCCCTGCCCATGGCAGAGGGCTTGGAACTAAATGACCAAGGTCCTGTCCAGCCCAAACCATTCTATGTTTATTTTTGTGTTTATAAGAATGGCAAGCCTAACTTACCTCCTTTATTTCCTCCTTTATTCTGCTTGGTTTCATGTTTACTTCCAGTAACGTTCTCCAGAAAGTAAGGGGCCCACCTCAGTCCCTTAGAGCAGTCATCTCTGCCCCTGTGTGCTCACAAAAGGGCTTTTTGTGGGCTGACCTGAGGGCACTCATCCTGCTGCAAGGTATGCTCCCATCTCCTTGTGCCCCAAACATACAGAAATTGTTCTAAAATGAGGGTATCGCATTTGCTTGCTTCAAAGCAGCAGCCTCTTGGCTTTCTCATTGCTAGCCCTGCTCTCCCTCCCAGCCCAGGAGAATCACTTCAGTTTAATTGTGGATTTTTGAGGTGAGCAGTACATTGGGTACTTTGTGACATAGCACAGAAGACCATAAAGCTTTAGAAAGAGGTTTTCTATTTATTGCAGAACACCTTGTTTTCCTGTGAGGCTAAAAGACCCACAAAGACCCTCTTTCCCTCTAATCAGGTTACAGCATCACAATATGGCTCTCTTTATAGGGGTCATTAGATCTTTTCTTTGGGGGAGAGAGAGTTCTTCCCATAGCTTTGATGAATTAACTCTTTTGTCTGCAGCAGAAGGTGCTTCCCTCCAGCAAGCTTTTTCAGGCTCCACAAAGCAATCTCAACTGCCTGGAAGTTGCATGTTTATTTTACTCCCTTTGTTTGCAGAAATACTGACTTTCTGAGGAAAACACCACACAAACTTCACGTTACCTCGAGTGGCTTTCTTTACCTGCTGGCTGTGTTATTTATATGCCATTGGGTCTCTGGAGAAACCTGGAACAACTATCACAGTACTCTAACAGCACAAAACGTCTCAGGAAGGCTGTCAGTGAAGTGCTTCAGAGCACTTTGGTGCTCATTATCCAACCTGAATTCTGGACAGCAAAGGCAATGTGTGGGAATTTCTATCTGCTAATGCATCAATTTACAACATCTTCAAATTAAAGAGCTTCAAATAATTTTCAAATTAAATATTTGCCTTCATTCAGTTGAGTAGTATATGTATGGGTTAGTAATGTATTGGTTTGTTTCTGATTTGTAGCTTCTTTTCTCTTCTATTTAGAGTTAAGCTCTAAATAAATATATATGGCTATGTACAGGTTAGAAAAGCCCTTTGCTACAGCTTTCCATTAAGGAAAGTCATAACAGAAAGTTATTGTCACCAGGCAGCTTTTCACATCTGAGGAATTCTTCTACCAAAACCATCGTTGCACTGAAAAATGCTAAATGTTCTTCAGAGCTGAGATTTGCATATATGCCTGAATTGACAGTCAGAAATAAAAACTCTCTGTGCTTTTTATCTTGGGACTCATCCATTATTGAAGTGTCGTTTCCCTGTGAAGCCAAAGAGCCACAAAGAAGCAACTTCTTTCTGAAAAGAGGATAAAAAAATTGTATAACTAAGTAGGCAGAGGAGATGTTTTGAGGGAGCTCCAGTGACCTTGGGTGAGCAGCAGTCTCCAGGAGGGAAGGAAACCTGTGACCTTGTGAGCAGGTGAATCTATGACAATTGACAGATTTTATTGTAGTCCCAGATGTTATCTACAAGGGGAATAATTTCTCACTGTATTGTACCCAAAGAGCTAACTAACTCATGCCATCCATGGACACTCACTGCAGCAAACAGGGCGAGCTCCAAGCTCTTGGATTCTTTGCCCACGCTCTGCTGCTGCAGAATTCATGGGCAAAATCCTGCTGGGCTGGATGGTCTCAGAGGTCTTTTCAGACCTTGATGATTCTCTGGTTGCAGATGGAGAGGAAAACAGGTGCTGGGAGGGATGAGGGTGAAGGAGATCAGTCTCTCGGCCACCCTGCTGACCCCAGGCACTGACCTGATAAAGGTTTGAAGGGAGTGGCCCAATTTATCCACTGTTGGAAATAGAAGGATCCTTGCTAGCAAACGCAATTCTCTTCATTCCCCTCCTTCTGCCTGCTCTGTCTGGCAGGAAACCCTTCTGCTGGCAGTCCCTGCATCTCACCTGCTGTCCTTTGCCAGTTCCAAGTGTACCAGCGCTCTTCCTGCTGGGAAAGGCAGAATTCAGTTGGAAAACGTCAGTCAAAAATCTGCCAACTCCTATTATATACACTACGCTAGACAGTGGATGGCAAAATAGGGGTTAAATATGTCCAAAAGAAGGCTGGAAGGAAAATTTGAAGAAGAAACCACCTAATTATGTATTATTTTTAAGGGGAAAAAAATGGCATTAAATTGGTGCTATGAAGTGCTTTCTGTAAAGCCAAAATAAGACGGTGACATCTAAGCAAAGGCTGAAACATCCATGTTTTCAATCATAAAAACACATCACAAAATCACAGATGTCCACGGCGCGCTGCCATGTGTGAGACTCCCACTGACTGCAGCCCGTGCAGGATCTGGAGGAGCAGCCTGGAGGGAGGACACCTACAGTCACCAGCCTGGGCAGGTTATGTTTTGCAACCCCCAGCACTCTTTCAGGTAACTTGAGGGTTATCTGGCTCTGCTGGTTTATTTTTTGTTAGACTTTCTTTTTAAATGTGGCTTCACAAGTCATTCACCATTCTGCATCCGTATCAAAATGATTTGGAATTTAGAAGAACAAGGATAATTAGAGTCTCAAGGATCCTCTATTTTTGCTGGCAGTACGTGGCACGAGTTAAAATGTTACCTTGCTTCCCATCTCATTCTTTTGTTCATAAATATATATCTAACACGTGCCAATTTTTTTCCCACGATTTTAATATTACTTTGAAAAATTGAACAATAGTACAAATAATGTGCTGCTTCCAAATTACTTCTGAGACAGTATGACATTGCAAAAATGTTTTAACCTCACGAAAAGCATTGGTTGCTATTCAGTATTCTGCTCAACTTTGTTATCACAAGCAGAAATGCATGATTTCTCTTCCTTGAAGCCACTCTAATTCTCCTTGCGTGTTATAAGGTCTCCTTCCTTCAGGAAATGAATCTTTGTTCCACTTGTAAAGGAAATTTTCTCCTTCCTAGATCATACAGAAAGAATTTTAGCAGTTTCTAGAGAATTTAAGACTCCTGTCACTGCACTTTAACTCATATTCCAGCAATATTGTGGGCTTTACTTTTTTTTTTTAAGGCTACAATGGCTTTTCTTGTTGTTTGAGGCTTTTTGTTTCCTTTTTTTTAGCTTGTTTAATTGAAATCTTAAAACATTCTTTAAGGATTGCCAGAGGAGCCTTTTTGTTATTTCCTTTTACCTTCAAGAGCACATACCTTCAGTACAGAACTGATTATTTCCTCTACTCTTCCAGATTGCTGAGCTCCTTCAGCCTTAATCATCTTGTTCCATTTGATTTATTTCCCACATACCTAAATTTGCTAAACAGTCTGCATAGCCTTGTCTTAATTAACAGCTTCTGGGCCAAGCAGTCATATAATTTAATTTATTGTTCTTTGTACTTCAGAACTTTTAGTCCTCCCTTTGTGTGACTTCTGAGCCGTGACTGTGCTGTCCACCATTAAAACTGGGACAAGGATGCTCTCGGGGTTGCATTAAGAGTAGAGACATTTAGAAAACTCCAGCTGAAGCTGGGGCTCATTTCAGGTATTTTTCACTGTCTCTGAGGTGTCTTCTGTGAAAAGTTAAGCAGAAAAATCCGATGTGGGCACAGTGGTCAGTAGGGGGGATGTGATTCGGCTCTGTTATCGTCTCTGCAAGGAGGATGATTCTGTTCACCAGGCTACTAATTTTGTATCACCCTTTTGATCCCACTTCCTCCTAATAATGTGATTTGTTAGCAAGCAATACTAATTATGATGACATAAAGCTGAATGACCCAAACCAAACAGATCAAGTGCAGCCTGGCGGCAGAAAATAAACACGAAAGCCACGGCAGCACAACTGAAAAAGTCGTGGGCTGCTCTTCAAAAGTACTTTCAAGACTGATATTGCCACATTGTGTTCACTCAGTGACTTAAAGAAATATCCTGTTTAGCCAAACATTATTTTGGCAGGAAAACTTAAGGAGTAAGTCAATAAATCTAGCAATGTCTAAGAGCCTTTTGAAGAATGTTTGCTTCCACTCGTGTCTCGCCCTTACGCCACTCTCTCGGTTTACACTCCTGGCTGCTGTTTGTTGCACGTAATAAACACTAGGGTTAAGCAGCAGCAGGCCAGTAGTCAGAACCTGATGTGGCACCAGGATGATGTGAGATGCCAGCTCCCACCTCTTCTGGATGGAGAAAGCCCCGCTGGGCAGCTGGCAGCCCATCAGACCTGTGTGTCCCCTCTTTGGCTCAGGCGGGGCGGCTGATGGACGACCCTGCGGAGCATGGGGTGCAAAATCCTCCATGCTCTGCTCCCTCCTGTGCCCTTCAGCGCCATCACCACCGCAGTGGTTTTCCATCCGCGCAGATGTAGCTGCCTCGTTGTCTCATTTACTCGTGTCACGTTTGATAGATCCAAATTTGTCAAACGCGAGCTGCTGCGCTCGGAGTCATCCAAGGACTCGGGCTGGAGCCTTGTGACTGAGCGTGCAGCAAATCAAGCAGCACAGACAGCGAGGGCCCATTCTGGCTGCTGAATGAGGTCAAACCCAACGTGTTTTATTAATATTTTCCATTCATAAACCTGCTGGTCTTCACAAACAGCTAAAAATACGGCTGCAGACGCTAAGATGTACTGCTGATCTTTGGGAAGTGCATAGGAATTGTTGAATAGCTGCAACTGCTGCAACAAAAAATCAGCTTTAAAGCTGCATCTGGACTGACAGATATTTGACCTATGTTTGTGCTGATGTCAATGAAAATAGCCACAAGTGAGGCCTGTCAGCACTAGACTATGACAAGGAGCGTATCTATTGGGGAAACAGCAGTTGTAAAAACAGGAATGCAGGTGGATGTTTTTGGATCTGACGGAGAGGGGAAGACAAGGAGGAAGCATCTGCCTGGGTCACCCTGGGTGTCATTTTTACACCAGTGCTATTGAAGAGCATCAAGCTGAACAAACTGCTCTCACCTCCATTCTGGGTGATGGTCATTGTTTTTTATGCTCACCAGTTTCATACTGTAGTTATTTGAAACAGAAATTATCTCAAGATTAACAGGTCTCCTTTTCACAGTCCGAATTCTTCTGGAATCTTTATGAGGATACAGAAAAACAGGAGCATATCCTACTTCTTTATCAGAAAAAAATTAATTTAAACCAAAGAGAAATGAACACTTTTTCCCTTCACAGCTGCTGCCCTCTTTCTCAGTGAGACAGCTTTGCTGTTCCAGTCTGTTGGGTTTATTGTATTTACTTTTGTCCTCAGATTCATTCATTACCACAGATAACCTCAGCTTTACCTCTTAATGATCTCAAAACAAGTTGTCAGAATACCTGGGGAAAATGAATGCTCTAAAATTGCAGTGCTGCTGGTGGTGTCTTTACTATTTTGACAATTCCTATATTCATAGATTCTGATTTCTCTCCAGCTGTCACCATCTAAACCAGCTAATGCACATGATGAAGCCAAAGAGTGGGGCAGGCCACTCAGGAGCTCACTTTTTTTTGTGCTGGCTTAGTATCTTCTGTCCTACCTTTGACCTCAGCTAAAACACCTAGGAAGAAAGAAATTCATCATCACCACCACATCAAAACTTCTGGCTCTGTAATATACCCTGGCAGGGTTTATTTTTCTGTGCTACTCATCTTTATAAATCAGTCTTACTGTGATTTTTTTTCCCCTTCCTTCTTTCTCAGGCCTGCAACAGTTGCTTTTGCTTCTCTGGGGTAACTACAGAAAGTGGTGAACCTAATTCTGGAGCTGTAGCTACAATTGTAATTAAATAATAATAATAATAATAATGATGATAATAATAATAGTAACAATAATGTAATAATTATAATAATACTACAATTAATACATAATTATAATAAATAGTAATTTATGATAATTACTTCTTCTGCAGCATGAATACAAGACCCACAGCTTCCGTTGCAATAAGAGAGGTCCTTGTTGGTAGGCAATGAAAAGAATATCCTTAGCCCGGAGATAATAACTTCTACTGCAATTCAACTAAACATTACACTGACAACAGACAAATAATTGATGCTTTGTCTGTGACTTGCAAAGCAAAACAGTTGTGTTAAAATAGGAACTGTCTTTATTCAGATGCTTTTGTTTTTCACATGTTCCTTCAATACTTGAAGCCACATCCTTAGAAAAAAATAAAGCAGATTGGAAAGCTGTAAGCTTGCCAACAACTTTGCAGACCTCAACCTTGAAACCACCTCTCTGCAGCTAGGTGACAAATAATTTATTGTCTTACTGGATTATGCAGATGTTGAAAATAACATGAGGTTTTCTTGGTTCCACTTCGTCCTGCTAGGCAGCTTGGTCTCGCCTCCACAGCGCTGGGATTTGGCCGGCCTGGCTCTCTTGGATTCTTTGATGTTCATATGCTCTGCTGGACTTCCTCGGATTTGCTCCTTCCTGATTAGAAAAAAAAATCAGTACTTTCCCAAGCCCATCAATTCCTGGCACTTCTCTGAGCCATGAGTCACAGGAGGCTAATTGAATCAGTGGCGCTCAATTCCCTCCATCCCGAGACCTGCCCCCAGCAGCCCACACTGACTTCAGGGAATTGCAGCTGAGAGCTGCTGATATGCTGGATATGTACAGGAAAAAGAAGAAAGAAGAAGGATTTTGTGTAAGAAAGACTGAAATGGTGACAGTTAAGTGACGCCTGAGTAAATGCGGGTTTACCACCACATTTATGAGGGCTACTCTTTGGGATTTTTTCCCAGACTAAAACAGATTTCACACCTCCCTGTTTATGTATCCTTTGCCATCTCTGCCTTGTTCCCTGTACCTTGCCCTGTCATCCCTTGTTTCAGGAGCCCAGGAGATGGAGCTGAGGCCACAAGTCTCCAGGCAGCGCTGCAGCCATGGGGGCAGGCGGCCCTGCTCCTTCTTTCACGCTCCCATCGAGGCAGGGAAGCACAGATTTTGCAACCCCTTTGACTGCAGTTTCTAAGGTTTTCAGGAGCCAAAACACACAAACGATATAAAAGACCAAGAGAAGTTGAATCGTCATGTTCAGCATGAAGTTCCACTGGAGTCGTGCATCTGGAAGGAAAACGAGACCCTCATGAGGGTTTCGCTGGGATGTGTCCCTTCAGCACATCCTCTTTCTCCTAGAAAGACAGGACTGCAGGCATTCATTAGTTCTCAGGTAGTGACGGGGGGGGGGGGGGTTTGTTTTTTTTTTAACCCGANTTTTTTTTAACGCCAGAAAAAGCCCAGAGGAGGAAAAACACGCCAGCTGTGACTATCTTAAAGAAAAGCCCTATTGATTTACATTTAAATGCAGCTGTCACTCGCGGGTTATAGCCAGCAAAGCAGAGGCATAGGGCACGGTGCTAAAACACTGCAGGGCACTCAGAGTCTCGTGTGCTGTGCAAATCGCCTCCTTCTGCTGCCATCCCGACAGCACACGGCGGCAGGGATGGAAACACAGGAGAAAACGGGATGCAGGGATGAAAACGCAGGAGAAAACGGGATGCAGGGATGAAAACACAAGAGAAAACGGGAGGCAGGGATGAAAACACAGGAGAAAATGGGATGCAGGGATGAAAACGCAGGAGAAAACGGGATGCAGGGATGAAAACACAGGAGAAAATGGGATGCAGGGATGAAAACGCAGGAGAAAACAAGATGCAGGGATGAAAACACAAGAGAAAACGGGATGGAGGGATGAAAACACAAGAGAAAACGGGAGGCAGGGATGAAAACATAGGGGAAAACGGGATGCAGGGATGAAAACACAGGGGGAAACGGGATGCACAGATGAAAACGCAGGAGAAAACGGGATGGAGGGATGAAAACACAGGAGAAAACGGGATGCAGGGAATGACGATATTCAGGAGGGAACACGCAGCCCTGGCCAGCGAGGAGCACAAGCAAAGCCCACCCAGCTCCGGGCTGAGAGGAACGAGTGAGGAATTGGGCTGGACAAGAGGAGCTGCAGCTGCTCTCCTCCTGGCTGCCTCTCTGTCGCCGTGTCCTGTGTCAGCTCCCGCACGCACAAAGCACCATTGTTCCCAGCGCAGGAATTGTCAGGGGAGCCCCGCGGGCTCCGTCTCACACCCACGCAGGCACAGATGCGAGCGGCCAGAGGGCTCTCAGGGAGAGCCACCGAGTCCAGGCTGTCCCTCAGGGAGCTCGTGGGGACCGCTCGGAGGAGTGGGGATGGATGGGCATCCCTGCCGGGTGTGAGTTCAGGTGCTCCAGCTGGGGCATCCCTGCTGGGTGTGAGCTCAGGTGCTCCTGGCACATCCCTCCCAGGTGTGAGCTCAGGTGCTCCAGATGGCACATCCCTGCTGGATGTGAGTTCAGGTGCTCGAGATGGCACATCCCTGCTGCATGTGAGCTCAGGTACTCCAGCTGGTACATCCCTGCTGGGTATGAGTTCAGGTGCACCAGCTGGGGCATCCCTGCCATTTGTGAGTGCAGGTGCTCCAGATGGCACATCCCTGCTGGATGTGAGTTCAGGTACTCCTGGCACATCCCTGCTGGATGTGAGTTCAGGTACTCCTGGCACATCCCTGCTGGATGTGAGTTCAGGTACTCCTGGCACATCCCTGCTGGATGTGAGTTCAGGTACTCCTGGCACATCCCTGCTGGGTGTGAGCTCAGGTGCTCCAGCTGGGGCATCCCTGCCAGGTGTGAGTGTAGGTACTCCAGATGGCACACCCCTGCCATTTGTGAGGGCAGGTGCTCCTGGCACATCCCTGCTGGGTGTGAGTGCAGGTGCTCCAGCTGGCGCATCCCTGCTGGGTGTGAGCTCAGGTACTCCTGGCGCATCCCTGCTGGGTGTGAGCTCAGGTACTCCAGCTGGTGCATCCCAGCCCCGCAGTGAAGGAAACCCGTGTAAGAGCTGAATGGGTATCTGGTAGCAAACTAAGTTAATTCACCACTTTTTCCCCGCTTGGGATGGAATATTTGACTTTTCTGTGCTATTCTGGGGTTTTTCGAGCCCTCTGAAACACTTGTGAGTGTAGAGTGACATGCAGCAGCGATAAAAGGGACCACTTCCCCGGCGCTAGGTTTTAATTCTGTATATAACAAGCACTTCTTTCTTTAGTATTTCTTTCAACTCCACTTTTGAAGTTGATTTATATCTGCCTCCTGTTTTGCTCCGGTTTCAATCTTCTGGCAGCACTCCTTGCCAAGCCAGCCTAATGCCCACATGAGCCCCATTAAGCCACATGTTTCTGTACAGGCAGCAGTACATGTTTTTTCTGGGCTGAGCTTTGTTTGCCAAACCTGGGCCTGTATTCACAGATAATGACTTCCTTTTTGTCTCCTTCTCCTTCTGTGTGCTCTTTTTCTTCCACATGCAGCCTTTTCAAAATGTAGTGTGACCCTCATACATCATTTTTTATCAGCCTTATAAACACAGCATAGTACAGCATATGATGTATGTAAATTCATGCACCTAAAGGCAGTGAGAAAAAAATATTTTAGTGCTCTGTCAGGAACAGAGGATACCTTGATGCCATTCAGAGTCAAGGTTTTTTCTAGCTGAAACTATTAGCTACAACAGTCCTATATTTAGAATAAAAAAGTAGAAATACCTTCTTTTCAAGATGTCACAAGTCATTTTTTTCAGATGGCTTCAGATGATTCTGAAATCCTCTTTCAAAGTCACTTTTCATTTTGAAGTGTACTTTTATGCTATATTTAAAGGGATTTACACTAGAAAACCCTTTTAAATCAAAAATTTAGAAATAGGGGATTGAAAAAAAAAAATTTTGCAACTTTATTTCACAAAATGCCTGGAAACTTTAACCTGTTTTTCTCACTGATGACAAAATATTCTGGGGGAAATGCACAAAATATACTTTCAGCGTAGTATTCAACACGGCCATGTTTGTAGAGCGCTGGATACAGGATGGGTACCACAAGGTCTGGGTGAATAGGCCTTGGCCAGAGCATCACAGCATGGTTTGGGTTGGAAGGGACCTTAAAGACCCTGAAGAACTCAGCTTTTCTGCAGCAGCCAACCACAGTTTAGAGCCAGAAGCTCATCTTTCAAGAGGGAATGATGGGGAATTTCCCCCACGCTGTCAGTGTGCTGTGGGAAAGCCCTGGGCACAGGATTTCCAGACGTGGCCAGCAGCTCAGGGCTCCAGAGTCACATGGGGCTATGGGGTTTCAGTTTGTCATGCTATACCCCTGGCTATCGATACTCCCTGAAAGCATCTGGGATTGCTGAGCACTACAGGGACTTTTTGTAAATGAAGTCGCCTCGGCGATGTTTGTCCTAGACTGAGTGCGCCGGGGCAGACAGCTGAGAAGGGACCTACAAGCTCGATATCAATACACAGTTGTGCTGTCATAACAAAGCAACCCCAGCCTCTAGGTTACAGCTTCTCAGGAATGAGGAATGCTCATTAGGGGGACAGATAATTGGGAGTGGTTTCCTCGAAAGGAAAGCCACTCCAGGCACTGCAGTGCGAAGGGCGGGCCTGCACAATGGTGGCATTGTTTGGAAGTCATTGGCATCTGCAAACAAAAATCTATTTAACTCACTGTTACAGTCCAAGGAAATAAAATAAAAATCAGGAATCTGTTGTCCTTCTGCTCCAAAAGGAGTCAACAGATTCCACACAGCTACCTGCATCTCTAGGCAGAACAGGGTTGTGTTTCTGAAGGTGTTAATATGAGTGCCAGAGATTCCCTTTGAGGTATCTCCTCTCCTCTGGTGGGTGTGTGACTAGGCTATCTTGGCAAATATCAGCATTCATGTGGGACCAGAGTAGCAGGAATATTTTTCAGCAATAACTGTAATGCAGAATACTGTGGTGCCGTTTTGCTTTAAAATATTTATATTTAGGTTTAAATGCAAAATTTCCTTTGAAATCTCCTAATCATCCTATGCCTCTCAAAATCTTTAAAATTTACAAGCTCGAAATAAAACCATTAAAAAAAAATCTACCTACAACTCAATTAAAAGTGTTTGTTGTAGAGACAAGGACCTCCAACACACAGACACAGAGATAGTCAGTCTTTACCCCAGAGCTCTTTCTTTTAAATCTTAAAAGCAGAGTCTCAAAGGCCTGCAAGGCAAACCAAAATATTTCAGATCCTTCAGTTTTGTCAATAATTATGAAGTGCTACAAGGGAGACCCCACCCATGTTGTTTGGGCCATATTCGGCACTTTCCTAATATCCAGTGTTATGTCCATATTTGATCTAACTCCTTTTCCCCCTCTTTCTCTCCCCTGCCTTCTCCTTGAATCCCTCCCTCTCTCTCTGTAGCATGCACCCATGCACATATGTAAGGGCCAAAAATGAGAAGACAGAAGTGAAAGAAGTCACAGGAAGCTTCTTCAAGTTTCAGTTTGCAGGATGAAGACAGCTCATTGCCTTTGTGGAACCAACATCATTTTCTGTTTTACAATTACAAAACTTGCAGGCATGCATATGTTTCCTTGTCCTAAATAGATAAGTAAATAGCTGGGAAAAAAAAAAATCCTTACTAGCCACCAGTTGCACCTCAGTAGCTCCAATATGCTTGACACTTGACAGACAGAGAGATAGAAGTGAGTTATGTGTTGTTATGGTTTTATGACCATAGAAAGAAGTCAAGGAGAAAAGGTATTATGATATTTAGACAAATCTTTCCTCTGTGTCCCTGAGGGATTTTTTTCAATGGCAGTTTCTGAATTGAGAAACAGCAAAAAGAGAACACAGAAAGGAAATCCTTTAATCGCATCCTTTACTTTTAATCCAATCCCTGGGACACAGAATACATTATTTAAAGAAGAAGTTTGTATCTGAGATGGGACTTTTCGGTTCATGGATGGCGAGTGGCACTGCCTGTGCTGCCCAGGGTGGACATTTTCCTCTGCAGTGACAGAGCACACACTGTGTCCCTGCCTTACCGAGCCAGCCAGAGCAGCCAAACTGCAGTCACGGACAGCTAGAGCTATGTCTGCAAAAGCATATTTTTTTGCATTCTTGCAGCTTCCATTCTATTTATTATGGAGTTTTATGGACTGCTGCAGATGAACTGTGCTCCTTTTTAATGAAAATCTAGCTTTTATCTTCTTTTATTCCTTCTTGGGGAGTGTTATTGGGTACAGAATGGAAGGATTGCTGTGAAAGCAACGCCACACTGGGAAGCCCTCACAGCAGAGGTTCCTGAGCCAATTTGGATGTTAAAGCAGCCCCTCTCTGCTGCTCTTTCCACCCTGACAGAATTATGATGTGCTCCTCAGCCCAGCATACATTATTGAAGAGTTCTCTGGGTAAACACATGCTACTGCAGTCTCTGGCTGCAGGAGAGACATCACCCAGCTGAAACTGTTGTGACAGCAGCCAGCTCCTTTCATTTCCCCTTCCATCTCCTGCCTGAATCCAAAAAAAGTGCCTTCACCATTGCTGCTGTGGACACAGAATGCACCCTGATGGCTCCAGGGCTTCCCAAATGGCCTTCAGTTGTGCCAGGGGAGGTTTAGATTAGATAACAGGAGCAACTTCTCCAGTGAAAGGGTGGCCAGGCACTGGAATAGGCTGCCCAGGGAAGTGGTGAAATGACCATCCCTGGAATTGTTCAAAAGGAGTCTGGATGTGGCACTTGGGGACGTGATTTAGTGGTGTTGGACTAATGGTTGTGCTTGAAGATCTTAGAGGTCTTTTCTAGCCTTAATGGCTCTATGATTCTGTGATCTTTAATGATGCCTTTTGCTGGGCATAAATAAATTTAATGCCTCAGTCTCTGCAAGACTGATAAAACTGGCTTAATTTTATCATTATCTCTCACTAACTCGTTACGGACAGTGCGAAAATCATCACAGAAAGAACATTACTGAAGGTTTCACATGATATGGACAGCTCAAAGGATCAGGGTAACTCTGATTACAAGTGCTTGATCCCATCCAAAGTTGTGACTTTCAGTGCCCCTGCTGAGGAGGTGCAGCAAGACACACTCCAGGCTACATCTCATTTCTACCCATGGTATATGAACTAAAACACTGCAAATTTTGTCCAATTTTTGCGTCAAATAGGGTAAAGCATTCTTTTCACTGATTAATTAGCATGGAAATGTAATACTAACTGATTTACTGGCTCACAAATCTATTTTGGCCATTACAAGAACCTACTGGACACACCCACAAGGTGAAATCCTGGGAATTTTTCCAGTATTTCAAATCAAGCCAAGACTGATTTTGATCCAGTAGAAGCAAGAGGAACATTTTATCTTCTTAGGCATCTTTTAGTATTTTGAAATCCTTGCAGGTAGTATTTCACATATGAATATAGACAACATTTTGTGGTAAGCTCCTGGCTTGATAAATTTTATCTATATATTTTTTTCTAATTTACAGTAAATGGACACATGCAAATGCTTGGAAATATATGAATTTGCATAAGATCAGATTTTCTCCAATTAAATGGTAAATATGCCAGGGAAATTAATGCTCGAATAACCTCTGGTATTCTACTACATTTAAAAAATGGAATGCTCCCATTCCTCTCTGTTCACAGTAGAGATACTGATTTTATTTTATCCTTACCTCCTCTATTACTAAGTATAATTTTTGTTCTAAAGTCTGATACCAGATGTTGAAAAGCACTTGATATTCCTAAGTGTGTAGCAGCCAATTCTATAAAATTTTTCACAGGTTGCCATGTTTTCATGAAGCACTGACAACATTTTGTTAATTAGGAAAATCAAGTTTGCCCAAGGAGGGAGACAACATTGTCAGTATTAACAACGGTGAGATCTTTCTCTCATCATCTGAGTCACACATTTTGCAATAAGAATCTAAAAATGATGTTCTTTAGAGGGTAGAAAGAAAATCAGTTTTGCCAGGTATCCACTGAACAAGCATAGAGAGATGCTCTGCAGGCTGGGATGAGCAAAGTATTTGTTGTCTGACGTGAACATACATCAACACAAGCTTTCAAACCTCATTTTAGGCCCTAAGAGGAATGATGACAAAGCTCTGCTCTAAAATCCTTGGTAACATAAACCTAGCGGTGGATACAGCAGGGCTTTTCATTTCTGTGGTGCAGAATTCCAAAGAAGAAGAGAATCCAAGATGAAATTTGGCTCAACAGGGTTAACCTCGAACAGGAAGGCAAGGCACTGGTGACCAGGTAGCAGAAACAGAGAGAGAATAACTCTGTAAAACAATAAAAGTGTGACTGCACTGAAGTGAAGCCAGGAAGGACTGGGCACATGAGCAGGGCCTGACTGAGCTCCACAGATCCAAAACAGAGTCCACAGGGCACGTGGTGACCATTGATGTCTGGTTTTTTTTAAAGAGGCTTATCAGGTGGCATCAGCAAGGCTCTAAGGAAATGTACCAACTCGGGAAACTGAAAGAAGTCAAGATGCACTGAGGGTCCTGAGCACTGCCTCTACAAACGCTGTAGGAAATGAGTGAATAGTGCAGGTGGATAATAAACAGGAGGAGGCTCAGTGAAAGCAATTTACACAGCATTTGCTCAGTAGCATGAACTGATTTTGTGATCAATGCTGATAACAGAGCAAGGATCTATGCTGTTTTTACCTTGAGGCTCCTTTGTTCAGGAACAAAGGGATGCAGGACCAGCCAGGCAGCATGGAGTACCTCCTGTGACGGCAGAGCAGCATTCCCAAAAATATGGGCACCTGCTTCAGTGCAGGGGGTGCCATGTCCACCCCATGCACACAAATCCACCTGCAGCAACCATCAGAGAGCAGAATACCAGTTCCATTTGCAGCATTTCGTGTTTATGCCACGAATTTATCTGGGGATGAAGCAATGCCTGTGGACTAAGGCAGCAATTCCTCGTGGAAAAGGCATCAGTTCAATCTACAGCAAACTGCTACGATCCAAAGATAATGGGAGGATCCTAATCAAGGATTGTAGGTGTTGTTCTAGTAATCAGTTATGAATTATTATTTTTCTACATTTAGTCAGCATAGCCTCCAGAATATCCTGTTTGACAGTGGTCAGAAAGCCGGTGTGCATGGAATTTGCTTTCTGCAGGATTTAATTGTGCCTTATGGGGATTCCCTTCTGTCAATGATTTGCTGGATATTGATCCATATAACTGGAGGACCTTTTCCTAAATAATTGATCTATAAACAGACATTTGAAAGAAAACAGACTAGGCAAGGAGAGCTTTCATCTCTCAAAATTCTGCTGTTAAAAAGCCTATTAATAATCGATCAATATCTTGGATCGTGTCCTTTGCTGATGGAGAAAACTGAATATTATTTCAGGGAGTGAACTGGAGTCAGAGTCATCATTCAGGGGTTTTTTAAAATTATTTCGTAGGACATCCCATTATTTTTGTGGTGCACAACAGGTGCAGTGAAGATTATTCAGCCAAGGGCAGAAAGACCTAAGCACAGGGCTGCTGTTTAGACAGCACCACCTTGATTATCCAAGTGTCATGGGGACACTGAATATGTTTGCATAATTAAGGCCTTGGCTAATGGTAGTGCTTTTAAAGGCAATTAATAGCTTTCTGGGGATGCAATTATTTTGAAAAACAAGGAGATTGTGGTAAATGAGGTTCAGATGACTGTGGTAGAACTAACAAGAACATTCATTTTTGATACTATCAAAATATAATAGTAGATGACTTCCAGTCACAATATTAAATTTAAGAGAAAGCATGAAAGCAAAATTACATTTATAAAAAGTTGAAAATTAAATTTTAAAAAGTATTATATTGGGTAGGACAGAGTCATAGAATAATTTCATTAACAGTTTTCATTCTTTCTCATTTGAGAAGTGGTCATTCTCACTCTGTTGAAGGCTCCTTCATACACGTGTAACAGAAATAAGATACTTCCTTAAAGTAAAATTTGCATTTTTTAAAATGATCAGAGCCAGAGAACAGTTTTGTTTGGAAGGGACCTAAAAGCCCATCCGATTCCAAGCCCCTGCCATGAGCAGGGACACCTCCCACTATCCCAGGTTGCTCAGAGCCCCATCCAGCCTGGCCTTGGACACTTTGGGGATGGGGCAGCCACAGCTTTTCTTAAGAAATGTATGCAAATATTACACAAATCCACATAATGCAGCCCCCTCCTGGAGAAGGGAGACTACACCTGCACCAAAGGCAAAGCATCCCAGAGCAGTTTTCAGCATCCCCAGGCCCAGGGCAGATGCAGAAGCACTGGCTGGGGCTGGGGTCAGGGTCAGCCACTCAGGCTGGGTAGGGCAGGGCAGGTCAGACAGGAGGGGGGCACACAGGGGACACAGAAAGCTGGCTTTGTGTCCAGAGCTGTTTGGAAATATAGTCCATCTTTTCATATGCTCAGACACAGCCAAAAGGGATATACATAGATGCTCCAAGAAAATACTTAGGGTATTAGTTTTCGCAAAATCTTTAACTTTTTTTCTTCTCCCTTTTAAAAAATAACAGAGAGCCACTGTACCCTGCTGAGACCAACATCTGTGCAGACAATCAAACCCTTTTAGACTCTGAGCAGGGGGGAAACTCAGAGGAACTGGCCCTTTTCGACTACATCCTCTGAAGGATTACAGATAAAGAAAAGATTTTGCAAATAGCTAGGCACATACGTAATTACAAAGAGGTCCTGCTGATTTGTTTTAAAATAAATTTGGTTAACAATGAAGTTTTATTTTCTGAAAAATACTGATATTGGCACGTGGATCTGAAATACAGCATTAACATCTTTGTTGTAAACTTCTTTTGGTAGGAAGCCAGATCTAAGACAACAGAATAAGAAGCTGAATAACTCCTTGGGTTTTATTCTTCAAATTTCACAGGAAATGATTTATCAAAACTTGATTCACAATTACATGATTCCAAAAGCTCATTATACAGCATTCTGGTTTTCTTCTTTTTTTTCCGTTGTTTAGCAGGAGTTGGGCAAGTACTGCAGGATATTTCTGCAAGGTATTTTCTCTAATTAAAGTTTTTTTTACCTGGGACTCTACTTAAGAAAAGTATTTCCAACAAGGAGAGATGTTACCGTGGTATGGGTGCTTCAAATGTGGAGTGAGTTCAGTCCCTGCTCTTCATGGCTTAAAATCTCAATGAACAAGGTAAGCAGTGAGAGAGGAAAGAGAAAGGAAGATGAATTTTAAAAGATTCAATCACAGAAACCTTTTTATAAGAACTTTCTGCTGAAAAGAAAAAGCTTCTGTTGAAATTATTCCGACCCAGGGCTGTGTATTAACAGTACTTAGCACTAATTGCTGTATGCGCTTCCTAGTGCACATATCATTCCACACAAACAGAAGTCCAAACATCTATCAAATTACTTTTTTTTTTTTTCCCCTGGGAAATGCCCACTAACAATTTCAGGTTTCCATGCAAACAGACAGATCAGCTGCGGTTCTCCTTCCCTGCATCCCTCCTGCCTGCCTGTGCCTTCCCTTGTGCTGCAGGAGGGAGTGCCAAAGAACAGGTGGGTGCTTTCCACACAGGGATTTTGGCAGTGCTTTGGATCGCTGCGATGTGTAGAGGCAACAGTAGGGAAAAATACGCTGTGGGAAATACGTACCATCTTCAGTTTGAGATGATAGCGTATGACACCTCCTGCCACAGAGAAAATCTGACCTGCCAAGGTTTAACCCCTTGGCATATACTAAAAAAAAAAACCAAAAAACCAACAAACCAACAAAAAAGCCCTGTATTAGTGGCACAGTATCAGGAAATGAGTTTTACGTAATTTATAAACTGTCAAACCCGGTGCCACTCTCTACATCAAGTCCAGGTCTGTAAGATCCCGAGAAACTCCGCGAGCACAGATTGCACACGAGAACAGCTCACCTGCCTGCCCCGAGCGGGGACTTGCCAAACCCCATTTACCCTGCGAGGCTCTAAACGCAAACCCAGCAGCTCCCTCCAACACCAACCGAGCCCAGTCACCGCGGCACGCTCCCAACGGAAAATGGAAAACGAAAGACGTTAGGAGAATTCAAGTTAGTTTTTGTGAATTTTAAGGAAACATGGCCTGCAGCGGGAAGAGTTCAATGCTGAGAAACTGCGGGGCAAGGAAAGGAATTATCTCACAACCATGGCTCTGCTCGTGGTTCTCTGCCTCAGCAGACTTCCACCCCTCTCCCCAACACCCACATTTCCATGGTGCAGGAATCTGGGGCAGAAGCTGGACTGTTCCCTGGCCAGGTCATGCTGCAGCACGCCAGTCTGCTCCTTGGCAAGGACAAGGAAGCTATGCTAAACGAAAAGCCTCTCTGCCTTCACAGGTCTTCTGTTTCCCTTCCCATCCTCCTATTTTAAGGTCAGTGCTCTGACAGGGAAATTATAAAGTAAAATTGTAGGTAGAAGATAAGGCAATTAATGTTTGGATCCGTCCCCCATGTCACCTGCACTGCCACCTGGGTTACGAGCCTTGCTGGGGTGCCAACCTCACTGTCTGCAAACCGGAGCTGGGCTGGCAGGGGCACCCCCAGCAGAACAGAAGTGCAGGCAGGAAGAAAGGATTGGTTATAAACACACAGATAAAAGTGCCTTTCTGAAAGCATGATTAAGCTTATTTGAACATATACCTCCAGTCCAGCCTGGTGCACAAGAGCACTGTGATATAAACTGTGATGGTTTCAAGAGACACCAAAATTGGAGCGATGAAAATGTTTATTTCATTGTGAAAATACAAGCTTTCCTAATATTTAGTGTGTCTTTAAATATTTGTTTCAAAATGCGGCTGGGATTATAAAGAAAAGCATTTTAAGAGCGAATAATTGTTTAGTTAAGGTTGCACACTGGATTTACTTCATAACAGGATTTATAGAACAGGTAATTATGAATGTTCGTTGAATAAATGCTCACAAGATGAAAGAACACTCCTTCCAGAGCAGAAATAGTCCATTTCAGAAACCTGCAGTGCCTCCCCATGGCCAAGCAGGTGCTGTCCCTGCTCTGTGTGTTGTGTGTGAAGGAATTGGTTATGTTAGTTGGTAGAGTTATATTAGTTATGCTGGTTTCCACATGTTGTGCCTCTTTCCTGTCGTGCCCTGAAATGGTGACCAGTGAACAGCTTTCAGCTTTTCATTAGGGTCACAATAACAAAAACATTGACAGAAACATTTTTAGTGAGGAGGGAATCAAATGGAAGAAGTCAACTGTAAAAAAAGAGGAATGGGTCAAATGGAATGGACAGTGGCTTTTCCATATGGATAGTGACTCCTCAAGAAAGTGAAGCAGCTTAGCCTCAAATGCAGTTTGCATAGAAATAAATAAAACCCCTATCCTTAAGAACAGTGGTGATTGCGTACTACAGCAAAAACTTCAAGATAGCACTTATTGGCCGCAATGATCCTCATGGGTCCCTTCCATCTCAGCATATTCTGAAATAATACAGAGTGTACACTGCAGTCTGTAAATGAGGTATTCCCCAGGGAAAACCATGGCAGAAATTTTAGTAATTCCCACTCAAAGACCATTTCAAATATTGAAGAGATTTAAAGGAAATGCTTGCTGGGCTCATTCTCCTCTTTCTGTTTTTTTTTGTTCCTATTCCTATTTCATTCCCTGACAGACACACACATATATAAATATCTTCGTGAAATTATGCATACCAGAGAGGTTTATTATTAAAGTTTCTAACAACCTGAAACCCAGAACATCAAAGAGCTTTGGAGAGACTTTGCTCTCTGTTTAAGGGAGGGTTCAACTCTTGCTGTATTTGACCCAGGGTGCTCCAGCCCCCTGACCACCGTCATGATGAACATTTTGAATAATTATTCTGCTAAGGTCAAAGCAGTGCTGCTGAAATCCTGCACTTCCCTGAGAGGGATGCTTGCAGCCCTGCAGGGAGACTAGAGAGCCAAGGCACTGCCAAATCATCACCAGGTACTTCCTCCCAGGTCCCAATTATTGTCCCTTCTATGGGTAGTCGAAATTATGGGGTGCCACAGGGGCATTACAGCAGCTTCTCCAGCCACAAGTAATCATTCCTCACTTATTGTCACCTGATGTGAGTGCCAGCTTTCACTGACAATTCCCTTTCAGCACTTAGTGTGCTATATTTCACCTTGGAGTAGTGAAAGTAGTTTTCTGGATGACACTAAGTAGTGATATAAAGTGACTGTGACTTACCCTTAGGGTGCCTTCACGATACATTAGAATTTTAATATTACTGCCAATTTTTGTAAAAATAAAGTTCTACCTTATTCCTTAATCAGTGAAAGACTAAATGTTTAATTAACATAAAACATGATGTATTTCACCCTTTGCACAGCTTAAAGGCTCCAAGGTTTTTCCTTGGTGTATCAAAAAGTCTTCCTAATAAATCACCATATGTTACTAAAAGCAAAGACATTATAGTCTTGTTCTGTGTTATTCTGAGCCTGATTTGATTCTGGGATTTTAATTTTTTTTTAATCAAGCCTGAAATATAATAATTTACATTAAGGTTATGCAGGGTAAGGCCTACTTGCATCTCACACTATTCAGCCTTCATGATGCTTGTCCTGGAACATTTCACAGTTTTCCTGAATATTTTCTTAAAATCTTGAGAGAGGTTGTTGCAGTTTTTTTCCGCCATAGAGAGTATGCATTTCGGAATGTTATGCAGATACTGTCTCTTAAATTCTTTCTAAATACACTTTTCCCTAGCTTTCCTTGCTTTATCTTCTAATCATATCCATGTTGAAGTAGCTACCATTGTAACCAAGCTCATACCAAAATATTATTCTTCTGAGCTCCAAGTGATTTAGATATTCATGACCTTACTTGCCAAAAAACCTGCATTTGAAATGTTATGGGTACTTTATTTCTCTTCCTTGAGCAAATGGCATCATGGCAAGAGAGTCAGTAAAGCCCCACTTAGCATCAGGGAGACTTACCAATAAAGATGTTGGGCTCCAATGAACAGATTTAACTTCCAGATTTGTAGATCTGCTGAGCTGTTTTACCAGATAATGGGTGGTTTTACAGACTTTTAGAGATTTAGGTTTCAGAGATTTTAGGTTGCTTTATTTAATGGAGACTGAGTAAATGTCCAGCAGCTTCACAGTGACTGTGTACAGTTGTACTATGATGTATTACAGATTTACTGGATTCCAGACAAATAATCTTTTTCCCCACTGTCTCCCTGTCAATAACTGCATCCCATTACTAAACTCCATCAAGAGTATGGAATACAGATGCTTGAACGAGTAATGAGGTGCATTCCTTCAAATAGAAAACAAAGAGTAAGCCACAACAGAAAAGTTCTCCAAATGTTTAAACAGATTATTTAAAAAAAAAAAAA
>VZRL01002262.1:43753-79112 GCA_013397895.1 Origma solitaria
CCGCCGCTGCTGCTGTCGCTGCTGCTGCCGCTGCTGCCGCCGCTGGGGAGCGCCGCCGCCGCCGCGGAGCCGCGCCAGGTGTTCCGGGTGCTGGAGGAGCAGCCGCCCGGCACCTGGGTGGGCACCATCGCCACCCGGCCCGGCTTCACTTACCGCCTGAGCGAGCACCACGAGCTCTTCGCCATCAACGCCACCTCGGGCGCCCTGCACACCCGCGCCACCATCGACCGCGAGAGCCTGGCCAGCGACGTGGTGGACCTGGTGGTGCTCTCCAGCCAGCCCACCTACCCCAGCGAGGTGCGCGTCCTGGTGCTCGACCTGAACGACAACGCGCCCGTCTTCCCCGACCCCTCCATCGTGGTGACTTTCAAGGAGGACACGGGCAGCGGGCGCCAGCTTATCCTGGACACTGCCACCGACGCCGACAGTGGCACCAATGGTGTGGACCACGGCTCCTATCGGATTGTGGCCGGCAACGAGGAGGGCCGCTTCCGTCTCAACATCACCCTCAACCCCAGCGGAGAGGGAGCTTTCTTGCACCTGGTTTCCCGTGGAGGGCTGGACCGGGAGGCCACCCCCACCTACCAGCTACTGGTGCAGGTGGAGGACAAGGGCGAGCCCCGTCGGCGGGGGTACCTGCAGGTCAATGTCACCGTCCAGGACATCAATGACAACCCACCTATCTTCAGCCAGACGCTTTACCAGGCACGAGTGCCTGAGGACGCGCCTGTTGGGGCCAGCGTTCTGCAGGTCACTGCGGCTGATGCCGATGAAGGCACCAACGCTGACATCCGCTACCGCCTGGAGGGTGGCGATGGTGGCAGCGGTGCTGGCGACGGGGCTGGCAGCCTCCCCTTTGAGGTGGACCCTGAGAGCGGGGTGATCCGCATCCGTGAGCGCTTGGACTATGAGATGCGGCAGCAGTACTCGCTGACGGTCCAGGCCATGGACCGCGGGGTGCCGGCG
Source organism: Origma solitaria (assembly GCA_013397895.1). Taxonomy (NCBI): domain Eukaryota; kingdom Metazoa; phylum Chordata; class Aves; order Passeriformes; family Acanthizidae; genus Origma; species Origma solitaria. Next base: position 44,720 of record VZRL01002262.1, read on the forward strand.
CTGAGCGGCCGGGCCGAGGCCCTCATCCGCCTGCTCGATGTCAACGACAACGAGCCCCGGGTGAAGTTCCGCTACTTCCCTGCCACCTCCCGGTTTGCTTCTGTGGATGAGAACGCGGCCCCTGGCACGGTGGTGGCCCTGCTGACGGTGAGCGATGCCGACTCTCCCGCGGCCAACGGGAACATCTCCGTGTCGATCCTGGCGGGAAACGAGCAGCGGCACTTTGAGGTGCACAGCTCAAAGGTACCCAACCTCAGCCTGATCAAGGTGGCGGCCACGCTGGACCGGGAGCGCATCCCGGCCTATAATCTTACCGTGGCAGTGGCGGATAACTATGGGGCCCCACCGCCACCTCCAGGCTCCCCCACTTCTGTCTTTTCCCCCGACGGAGCGGTGGCAGCTCCTGTGAGCCGCTCCTCAGTAGCCAGCCTGGTGATCTTTGTGAATGACATCAATGACCACCCGCCTGTGTTCGGGCAGTCGGTGTACAGGGTGAACATCAGCGAGGACGTGCCCCTGGGTAGTTATGTGCGTGGCCTCAGCGCCACGGACCGTGACTCGGGCCTCAACGCCAACCTCAAGTACAGCATCGTCTCGGGCAATGAGCTGGGCTGGTTCCGCATCAGCGAGCACAGCGGGCTGGTCACCACGGCTGGCCCCAAGGGTGGCACTGCTGGGAATGCTGCAGGCATGTCCAGCTCCAGCAGGCTGGACCGGGAGACTGCTTCTCAGGTGGTGCTCAACGTCAGTGCCCGTGACCAGGGGGTGCAGCCCAAATTCTCCTACGCACAGCTGGTGGTGACCATCCTGGATGTCAATGACAACAAACCTCGCTTTGGTCAACCTGAGGGCTACCAGGTGTCCCTGGCTGAAAACTCCCCGTCAGGAACTGAGCTGCTAATCCTGAGTGCCACTGATGGGGACCTGGGGGACAATGGGACTGTCCGCTTCTCCCTGCAGGAAGCTGAGCCAGCCCTGGCAGCAGTTGGCCCCTCCTCTGTGACCCCTCGCCAGATGTTCCGCTTGGATCCAGTTTTGGGCAAGCTCAGCACCATCTCACAGCTGGACCGGGAGGAGCAGTCTCACTTCTCCCTGCAGGTCCTGGCCACGGATTTGGGCTCTCCTCCCCTTTCTTCGATCGCCCGAGTTAATGTGACCATCCTGGATGTGAATGACAATAGCCCTGTGTTTTACCCCGTTCAGTATTTTGCCCATATCCAAGAGAATGAGCCAGCTGGAACTTATGTGACCACTGTGTCTGCCACAGACCCTGATCTGGGACCCAACGGGACAGTCAAGTACAGCATCTCAGCTGGAGATACCTCCAGGTTTCAGGTCCATGGCCAGACAGGGGTCATCACAACAAAAATAGCCCTCGACAGGGAGGAGAAAACTGCTTACCAGTTGCAGATTGTGGCCACTGATGGTGGCCATCTTCAGTCGCAGAACCAAGCCATTGTCACCATCACTGTCTTGGACACCCAGGACAACCCACCTGTTTTCAGCCAGGGCACGTACAGTTTCGTTGTCTTTGAAAATGTTGCCCTGGGTTACCACGTAGGTACTGTTTTTGCTTCCACCATGGACCTCAACACCAACATCAGTTACCTCATTACGACAGGTGACCAGAGGGGCATGTTCGCTATCAACAGGGTGACAGGGCAGATCACCACAGCCAGTATTATTGACAGGGAGGAGCAAGCCTTTTACCAGCTGAAGGTGGTTGCTAGAGGTGGGGCGATAACTGGTGATGCCGTGGTCAATATAACTGTCAAAGATTTAAATGACAATTCCCCACACTTCGTTCACGTGGTGGAAAGTGTAAATGTGGTTGAGAATTGGAAAGCTGGGCATACCATATTCCAGGCCAAAGCTCTTGATCCCGATGAAGGTGTTAATGGCGTGGTCCTTTACAGCCTTAAGCAAAACCCAAAGGGCTTGTTTTCAGTCAATGAACAAACTGGTGCTATAAGCTTAACGGGGCCACTTGACATAAATGCTGGGTCTTACCAGGTTGAAATCCTGGCCTCGGATATGGGAGTGCCACAGCTGTCCTCCAACTTTATCCTGACTGTCTCTGTCCATGATGTAAATGATAACCCACCTGTGTTCGACCAGCTTTCCTATGAAATCACTATTTTGGAGTCAGAGCCTGTGAATTCCAGGTTCTTTAAGGTGCAGGCTTCTGACAAAGACTCGGGAGTGAACGGTGAAATAGCTTACAGTATAATTGAAGGAAATGCTGGGGATGCCTTTGGCATATTCCCAGATGGTCAGCTGTATATAAAAAGTGAACTGGACCGTGAACTTCAGGAAAGATACGTTTTACTGGTTGTTGCCTCTGATAGAGCAGTGGAACCACTCAATGCTACTGTGAATGTTACTGTGATTCTGGAGGATGTAAATGATAACAGGCCCCTGTTCAACAGTACCAACTACGTGTTTTATTTCGAGGAGGAGCAGGGAGGAGGGTCATATGTAGGTAAAATAAATGCTGTAGATAAAGACTTTGGGCCAAATGGTGAGGTCAGGTATTCCTTTGAGCATATGCAGCCCGATTTTGAGCTGAACACAGTAACTGGGGAAATCAGAAGCACTCATCAGTTTGACAGAGAAGCTCTTATGAGACAGAGGGGAGCTGCAGTGTTTAGTCTCACAGTAATAGCAACAGATCAGGGGTTGCCAAAGCCTCTAAAGGATCAGGCAACTGTACAGATCTACATGAAAGACATCAATGATAATGCCCCCAAATTTTTGAAAGATCTTTACCAAGCTACTATATCAGAACTGGCAGCAAATCTGACACAGGTGCTGAGAGTTTCTGCCTCAGACGTTGATGAAGGGGTTAATGGGTTGATTCACTACTCTGTAATCAAGGGAAATGAAGAAAATCAGTTTGCAATAGACAGCAGCACAGGGCAAGTGACCTTAGTAGGCAAATTAGATCATGAGGCTACTGCATTGTATTCCCTTGTCATCCAAGCAGTGGACTCTGGAGCTGTTTCCCTAAGTTCAACTTGCATGTTGAGCATTGATGTATTGGATGAAAATGACAACAGTCCTTCCTTCCCTAAATCAACCTTGTTAGTGGATGTCTTGGAAAATATGAGGGTTGGAGAACTTGTGTCATCTGTCACTGCCACTGATTCTGATTCAGGTGACAACGCTGACCTCCACTATAGCATTACGGGGACAAACAATCATGGGACCTTTAGCATCAGCCCCAACACTGGGAGTATTTTTCTCGCCAAGAAACTGGACTTTGAGACACAATCTCTGTATAAGCTAAATATAACGGCGAAAGACCAAGGAAGGCCCCCACGGTCATCTACGATGTCAGTGGTAATACACGTTAGGGATTTCAATGATAACCCTCCTCATTTTCCTCCGGGAGACATCTTTAAGTCAATTGTTGAGAACGTTCCTGTTGGTAGCTCTGTCATTTCCGTGACTGCTCATGATCCAGACGCGGATATTAATGGGCAGCTAACTTATGCAATCATCCAGCAGATGCCAAGGGGGAATCACTTCCGTATAGATGAAGTGAGAGGGACAATATTTACCAATGCTGAAATTGATCGGGAGTTTGCCAATCTCTTTGAGTTGACAGTCAAAGCCACCGATCAGGCTGTTCCTGTGGAGTCCAGGCGATTTGCTCTCAAGAACGTGACCATTCTGGTGACAGATCAAAATGACAATGTCCCTGTGTTCATATCGCAAAACGCCCTCGCGGCCGACCCTTCGGTTGTGATCGGTTCGATCCTAACCACAATTATCGCTGCGGATCCTGATGAGGGTGCCAATGGGGAGGTGGAATATGAGATAGTCAATGGAGATACCGAAACCTTCATTGTGGATCGCTACAGTGGAGATTTAAGAGTAGCCTCGGCACTGGTGCCTTCTCAGCTCATCTACAATCTCATAGTTTCTGCCACTGACCTCGGCCCTGAAAGGAGAAAATCCACCACTGAGATGACTATAATTCTGCAAGGGGTTGACGGGCCTGTGTTCACTCAGCCAAAATACATCACCATCTTGAAAGAGGGCGAGCCCATCGGGACAAATGTGATATCCCTGGAAGCAGCGAGCCCGCGGGGCTCCGAGGCTCAGGTGGAATATTACATCGTGTCCGTTCGATGTGATGACAGGAGCCTCGGGCGTCTCTTCACCATTGGACGCCACACCGGGGTCATCCAGACCGCTGCCATTCTGGACAGGGAGCAGGGAGCACGGCTCTACTTGGTGGATGTTTACGCCATTGAAAAGTCATCTGTTTTGCCCCGCACACAACGAGCAGAGGTAAAGGTTTATTCAGTAATTATTTCCCTGTGCTTTTGCCCCTGTGTAATTCCAGGATTATGATTGGTCTTTCACTGCAGTCATCCTGCCAGTGTTGGACATGAGAACTGGCTCTGAACAGCCCATCTAGTGTCTCCAGTCTTGGAAGTTCTTGCCATCCCTGCCTGGCTAAGTCCCTGGGATGAGAGGTCTCCTCACACACCTCCAATTTAGGTTACTTTTTTTTTTATCTAACACACTAATGAGTACACACTGATGAGTATGAAAATGTTCTTGTTTCTGTTCTTTGATGTGACAGGTGGTAATAGTGTAACACTTTACTTGGAAACTTTCCTTATCACCATTTGCCTTGACTGAAGGGTATTTAAAGGTTTTCTGCCTGACTAGCTTGAAAAGCAAAGGGTGGAAAACAGGTTTGGAATGTCATCCGTGGAGTACAGGTGTTTTATTTACTCTGTCTTGAGTCACAGAGCTGATCATTCACACCATTCCTGCCATCTTTTGTGGGAATACTGAGAATCCAGGTGTGAAAAGCAGTCTTGTGTTTGTTTGAAGTTGCAGCATCTCCTGGAGCTGCCTTCTGTACCTCACCATGAGCCATTTGACTTGCCATTCCTTGGAGATTTGGGGCTGGCACTGCTGAGTGGGTCAGCCAGCAGAGGATGCTGGTAGTGTGCAATGTTCAACCGTTTCCCTCTCCAGGTGAACATACTCCCTTAGTACCGCACAGCCCTCCAGATCCTCCCCCAGCTATACTTCCTCCTGGGAATTCCAGCTTAGTTTTGATACCGTGGTGGTTTGCAGGGTTTGATTTTTCTCCTGTTTGATTTTAGCAAAAGTGGTATTTCCAATTTTTCTCTTGATATTTCTCTTGAAAGCTGTTTTTTTGTTGTTTCTGCTGCAGGTTGAGTGTGATCTGTGTAGGTGTGTAACCTTGCTCTCGTATACTGGCAGTGACAGATGCTCTCCAAAGTAACTGTCAGGGAATTTGAGCACTGTTCCATCTAAGTGATTTCTTTGCATGTGTGTGCGATGTGCTCCTGATTGTCATGTTTTGATGAACAGTAGTGTATTGGAAAACAACCTGTTTTAGTAGTGCTGCTGGTATGAATAATTCATGCTATTTTTGTGAGAGTATTCCTGTTATGCAGGCCTTTGTACCCCTGATAGCAATTTGGAAAAGATAGACCTTTATTATTTTTTTCTTATTATTATGTCATATTTTGTCTTGATAGACAGTTGTTTTGAGGGTCAGGGCTTTGTCATTGGGTATTTGGCTCATAACCCTTCAGCTCTGAGTCTAAGCAAAGAGTTTCTTAACCGGGGAAGCACTCACAGGAGACCCAACCCTATGGTTGCAATATTCTTATGTGTTGTAAAAGCATTTCACATGAGTATTTGCAGAACAGGGAAGAGAAAAACCATTGAAAGTTCAAACAAGTTTTGCATTGTTGAATACAAACCACTTCTGAAATCACAAGCAAATGTTTTATTCTCTAAAGAACATTGAGAGGCATAATTGGGAGTTAGGATTTCCTATTACTGGTTGTATCTTTATAGCCTCTAAGATGTGTCTTCTCCCAAATGTAATTAGCTTACTGTGCTTCTTTATAAATGTATTATAAATTATAATCAGCTTTCAACTTTCAAAAACATAACCATATGCAGTCTTTCTCTTAACTGATGGGATTTCTCTGGAAGGCTTTTGCTGTCCAACACAAGAACCACTACAGTGACATTCATTGTGCAAACTGACTGTCAGTGGGTGCTGAACAAGCAGCACAGCTCTTTCTCCACATTTCTTTTAGATGGCAATGTTTTTGGTGTTTGGTCTGATGTATGCGATGCATGTGTTTTGCTCTTAGAGTTTGCTGTCAGTCCTTCTTCATAAAAAATTCGCCAGTGCCCAATGAACAGCCCACCTTAAAGCACACTTATGCTCTGTGTGATCTGTGCATCAAATGTGTAATCCAGAAGGTTTAGTGTTTTACTCCAGTCCCAGGTTTTAAGGGAATGGTTTGACTGGTGGTATAACTGGAATATCAGTGAGAGACAAAAAATGTGCCGGAACCTGTGGATTATTTACAGCCACTAAAACTGAAGTATTCTTTGGTCTGTAATGTCTTTAGCTTTTTTGTAGTATTTATATGGTAAGATGGAGAGTGGCTGTCTTTAAATTCCCCCAAGAAAAGATAAGTTGTAAAGCATCAATGCAGGTGTGCAGACAACGCCTAGTTGGTCTGATGTCACTATATCTGACAGCTCTCTGCACACATAACCTGGATATCTGTTCTGTTTATTTTCTATTTGCTTTTGTTTGTTGGTTTTGTTTTGGATTGTTTTTATTTGTTTTTTGGTGGGGAAAAAGCATGACTATTGTGTATTTTCTTTCTTCCTTCTCTTATGACGAGTATGTTGGGTTTTGTGTCTCAGTATGGTTAAAGAAAAGGGGAAGACAGTAATAGGATATTCTTAACAATGTCTACATGATTATACTTCATTGCCTGCTATGCTCTCTGCCCTGATGGCAGAGATTATCTTAATTGCACCCTAGCCTGTGAATGAACCACTGAGCATGGGGAGCTGCCCAGTGCTAAATGTGCTGCCTGAGACTGGCAAAGAGAGCGGCAGGAGTAAGAAAGTTAATAGATCTTTTGTCTAATACAGACTCCAGCAATGGGTTTGGGTGACAGATACCTGGTGTGAAATAGAGATATTTACAGTTTCGAAACAGTGACCAGGCATTGTCTTGCCAGCAGGCAGTATAAAAGAAGAGCAGGCTTGCGTGAAACCACTTGCTCTAGAAATGAATTAATCCTTGTTCTTGGGAAATGGTGTGATTATTTTTTCCCCCCTAAATTCTGTCGCTAATTACTTTTATTGCTGTTTAAATAATATCAAATATATGGAAAAGGTCCATCTAGTACTCTAACTGAAGAAGAAAGTATCTTTTCAGTACTTTTTATCCACCCCTGGGGTTTGCCCTGTAGGATCAGACTAAAGACCCAGTGACTGCACAGCTCCCAGGGTTGTCTGTAAGTGCTTTCTGAACAGAGCATCCAAGGACAGAGCTGTGCAATAGCAGGACTGTGGGGAATCCCTTGCTGAACCCAAATGCCTCGGAACTGAAGGGTTCCATTATTTTCAGTAAAGTAACACCAAAAAGTTTAGGAAACAAAGATGTTTATTTACAATTTGTGGCTTTTTTTTTTTTTTTAGCACTAGCTTTTATCTTGTGTATGTTTCTGTGTTATTGCTGTATGGAGAGAAAAGTGGTGGTGGTGGGGTTGTGTGTCAGAAAAGTGCCAGTAGGGAGGTAAAACTTTCTTCAAATACCAAATATTTGAGATCTGTAAAGAAAACCCAAGTGGTTGTTGCACTGTATTTTACAGCTAGATGGTGTAATTTTGGATAGTAGTTGTTGAATGTGAAAGCTTGTTTTTTAATTTTATTTTGAATTTTAACCTATTTATAATCTTCAGTGACAAACCAGATGGTTTGATGTTGTGTGAATGTGTTTTTTGATCAGTCTTAGCTTTCCCCTCTCTTGTATTAATCATTAGGTGTTGCATTGTTGATCTCACGTAAAAAAGAATAATGTCGGTGTCCTGAAGGAACACCTTCAGTTTGCCATTTTATACCTTTTTAAGTGTTCTGCTGTGAAAAAAAACCCCTCAGCAATTGCTTAACTCCTTTCTCTTGGCTCTCCAACATAAATTGTCTTTTAACCTTTCAGGCAGGGCTGAGGGTTTCACCATCATGACTCTATATTTAATATAGAATGACTAATGCCTGTTGGCATCACTTGCACACCACATGACTGCCCTCAGCCCTCCTTCCCCAAACAATGACCGTGTGCTGAGGGATATTTTGGGTGGTCGTGTGCTGTACCCTGGTTTGCGTCTGGCAGCAGTAGTAGGAACCCAGGGACAATACCTCATCTTCTGTGCTGTGTTACCAGGGATTAAGTGGAATTAGACAGGCTCTCCAGTTTGCATGTTTAACCCTTCAGTGGGTGGCCTCCTTGAAGGGAGCTGTGGGTTTGCTAGGAACCAGTAGTCCCTATAAATATATCATATTGTAGTGATGTATATGCTCTATGCCAAATGAGAGGGTAACGCTTTGGGAGGTGAACTCCTTTTCAGTTCAATATATTTTGTACACTTTAAATAGGTTCATAGTTTCCAAGGAAGGGAAAAGAAGGGTGTAAATGAGGAAAGTGTATAGACTTCAAATGAAAGATTTAGTGATGGTATTGATTTGGAAATGGTTATACTTGGAGAGGCAGATCCATGGTCCTGTTGCTGCTTTTTACCTTTGAATGTTAATATCCTCTCAAAAGAGGGCACATCGTCTTCATTTGCAGAGAGGGAGAAATGAGACACTGAGTTTTCTTTTGCACTTGTACATTTGTGTCTACACCTTTTGAGCACTTCACGACTGACACCGTTGGGAACCTTGCTCTTCCAAGCTGGGGAACTGTTTGCTCTGTGTCACTCCTGCATCCCTTGGGTTGGGCACTGCTTCAGGGGTGTGTTGTCACTCATCATCTGATTGAGAGAGGAAAAGGGGTGGCCTCGTGGGGCCAAACGCTGAAGGTGCTACTTCTCTAACCCAGCTGGCTAACAGAAGGCTTTAAATTCAGTAAGGGAATTTGAAACCCACTTCAGACAAGTCTTATCTGGCATGTCTCGTATTTACCAGCACAAACAAGAACAATGGGGTTCTCCTTGTATTCATGCTATTTATAAATTGGTTTATTCTTTAATGATACACGGCACATCAATTGTTGCCTGACAAAGGAAACTGCTTATGAAACGTTGGAGTAAACAATGAAAATCTGCTGCCTTGTCCCAGCTCCAAAGACACTTTTTTCCTTCCTAGACCTGATATTGCTGATTCTAAGAAACATGCTATTATTTAAGTTACTGCTGTCACGTGCACGATCTGAAAAAGGATCTCTAAGCTGTCCTTGAACTAGAGCGGGAGATGAATGTTCCTTATGTGGAAAACTATTCAAAATCAATTTGTGTGTTTTGGTTCAAAGTTGGCCCCTTTTTCATCTTCTCTAATTTCTTTAATGATTCTGCCTTGCTCCGTGTTCTTACTATCTAGAATTTCTCATTTCTTTGCTATTTTAGCAGCCTTTGGGCATTTTTGCATGTGAGGTCACTTCATAATTTTTATGCTAAAAATCACTAGACTTTTAAAAACAACATTCTTTATTACGGAAAATATTATTTTTCATGCGTCTCTAATGCAAACACCAGAAATAATGGCCAAAAAAACAGGGCAAAATTTTCATGTGCTTATTTTTGCTAAGTGTTAAATTCTTCATACAAATCTCCAAATGGTTCTTGGGTTGTATTGATGTTAATAAGCAAGTAATTTTCCATGTAAAACGATACCCCCAGGGCTGAAGGAGCGCAGGTTTCTTTCCATGTGTTGGGTGAAGCAATCGGTGGCTGCTCATTTGCTCCTGAAGTTGGTCACCAAAGCCTGCTTGCCTTCTTGGTGTCCCCAGCCCTCACCTGTATCTTTAGTGGGGCAAGACTGTGTTGGTGTCTGAGATCTTTGCTGTTGTCTTTCCCTGTTTCCTGTGCCATTTTTCTGGGACTGCACCTCACCAAAGGATGCTCGTTCCCTTTTGACTGGCAGAAGTTTCCATGTTCTGTGCCTTTTCAGAGGTGGATTTTGAATTCCCACTTCCCACCCCTCCAGGAGCAAAGGTGTCCATTTAATTTATATCAAAGCAAGCCCTTGGCATGACACATTTCTGCTGGTATAGTTTGTTTTAACTGTGTCTAGACTAGGGGAGTAGCATTACTGTTCGCTCAGTTTGGTTTCTTATCCCTGTAGTTGTGTCTGTGTGGAGACAAACCTTAACACACTCGTGTTCTAATTAAAAAAGATATTCATGGTGACTAAAATTGAACTAAAACAAAGAGTTTTCCTAATGCGTTCCTGAAGTCTGGAAAAGCGATGCTAGATCAGAATGGAGCATCAGTACCACACTGATTTTTTTTTCAGTGAATTTATAGCCTGGCTTGGCTTTGCCAAGAATAATACCAGATATCTTAGAGAAACCGTGTCTTTGTTTTACTGCGACGTTTCTCTCTATTCTAATAAATCTTATTTTTAATTAGACCCTCAGTCTAGACTGTCAGGCAGGTTTGTTTTTACAGTGATCTATTTTTGTTTACTTCCTCGCAGCGAAAACATTCCAAAAGGACAGTAGAACAGATGGAAACTGATAGCCATGATCGCACTGTAAAAATACATAGCGTTGCATTAGTTAATGCAAAAGAATTTCAAAGGGCCTGTTATGAAGTGGTAATTTATGTGCCAACAGCCATGCAAAAAGAAATGAAAACAAGAGTTTGCCTTAGCATTTCATGTCCTGCAGCCGTCACACATGCACACTGCTGGTAGGCTGCTGCCTGTATTGACACAGTGATCTTCGATAAGTGTATAAGGGTTCTACTGTAACTAATGCAGCCATCCAGACCTGCAGACAGAAGGGCATTCAGCAGCTCTGAGGCTCAGACAGGTGGAAGGGGCTTTGGGGGCTGCTTTTGGAGAAGAGCATCTCTTTACAGTGCATCGCCTTCCTGCCCTCTGTCCCAGACGTGGCATCATCCCATGGCTAGGTTTGGGTTCCTTGCAGTGGCTGTGTGAGGGAATGTAACTCCTAAGAGCCCTGTGAGGCTGATTTGGATTCTCTGATAGAGCTGAGACACGAAGACAGGGTTTTTCTCACAGCTCTTTAAGTGAAATGAATGGGAATAGGTTTGTGGTGTGCCATATATGAACCCTTGTAAACAGCCCCTCTCCAGCTCTCCTGTAGCCCCTTTAGGCACTGGAAGGGGCTCTAGGGTCTCCCTGGACTCTTCTTTTCTGCAGGCTGAACACCCCCAGCTCTGTCAGCCTGTCTCTATAGAAGAGGTCTTCCAGCCCTCATGGCATCTACTTCTTGTTAAATCCTCCATGAATGGCACTGATAAAACCGACGAGCTGGAGACTTCGTGTTTTATGAGTTACTGTTGACTCCTTTCCAGGCCTTAGTTGGATCTCTTTTTTATGGGGCATCTTAAGAGTACTGAGCGTGACTGTCTCTGTCGCTGAGAGGAACGAAGAGGGGATTTATGAGCTGGGTTATGAGAGCAGCCGCTTTTGGAGGTCTCCATCACCAGATGGAGCATCACGGCTCATTCCTGTGCTCTCTCCTGGAGAGCAGAGCTGGACCAGCAGCACCCATGTGAGTGTCCTGCCTTTGGGCGCAGGGTCTGCAATCCTGCCAGGAGCTTTCTGCCAGGCATCGCATGTGGAGCTGCTCTGGGCTGCTTCATAACTCTGCTCTCAAACTGCTGCTGCTGAAAGTTTATCATCTACTGTGAAGCAAAAAATAGCAAAAGATGACTTTCTACCCAATGAGTTACAGACTTTCTACCCAATGAGTTACGCTAATGAGTGTTCGTTTTGGTTATAAAATACATTTTTTCCACAAGGATTTCTTTGGAGATACTCTATATTAATTTTAATTGTCGAGAAGCCTTTTCTAGATGCTTATTTGTCTAAAATATGAATAAGTAGAACAGAAAAAACACCACTTTAAGCTGGAGGGGTATGTTTGCCATAGGCACTGTGTATGGGGAAATACATGATTCTATTTCCCTTGCAGTGTACTAGGAGATAAATTGTTCCTTAGAGAGCTGGAGAGAGAGCTGAGCTGAGTGCTTTTCATGTCAACTCCTTTCTGGATCATTTTTGATGTATTAAGAGAATTCTCCTGAAATAGTTCAGAGGAATAAATAAGATGCCAGAGCTGTGTTGCACATCTGTAGTATATGCATTTAAAGCTTGAATTTTCCATAGGGGTTTTCTTCTATAATATTACACTTCAGGTTTCCTGGTGTTTTCCCCACTTTTATTCTTTATTCTTTTCAATACAACGTTTCTTTTTAATCTATCAAAATGTCATTCTTCCTGAAATATTGAAGACATGTTGCAATTACAAGGCTGTTTAGAAACAGAAGGTGAACTCAATACTTTTTTGAGACCTGCATTTCTGTGTGTATTTAAATGACTTTTTTTCCTGGGCATGATTCTGTTCCCTTTGAAAGTTGCCTTATAAAGTTTTTATGCCTGTCTGCTTTGGGGAAAGAATTTGAACCTTTATGATTTCAGTGAACAAATTAATGAAAATCCAGATTTTTAACCCCAGTAGGGTCATGTCAGATTGTCTGGAAACTAAGTTATGGTGGTGTTGATTTTCTTACCACTTTCTCTAATAGTGCCCTAATAGTTTTCTTTCTCTAATAGTGCCCTTAACTCCTCCACTTCAAAATTTTGAGGAATTAGCTTGTTTTATTTTATTTTTACGCATAAATTTCTAAACTCCAAATAATATCTGTGGTCAGCACTGAAAGTTGTATTGTTTTTTTGACATCTATTTGTTTTTTGGGCCAAGCTATCAAGTGGGTCTGCTATTCCTCAGAACAAGGTTAAGCAATTGTGTTGAGATCGTAATTAATTAAACATATGCACCAATACCTTGTTGTTTCAAGTCCTGGAATTAACAGACTGAGAATGCTGCCTGACCCATGCCAGCAGAGAGGGGAGGAAGAGGGAGGGGACTTTTTCTTGCAGGGCAGGATGATATGGGGTAGGAGCAAGCTGCACACTTGCCTGCCAAAATGCTTGGATCAGACTAAAGGAACACAGATGGCTGAGGCTGATAAAGGTGTCTTGTATTGTGTTGGGTTTTTTTTTTCTCCTCGGCACTGTTTCGAGTTTGTGTGTGAGAGAGGGGTGAGAGGGGAGGAAGACAACTACATTGTATGATATGTTTGTTTTGATCCATTTTACGGGGTAGGGAAGGAGTTGTGTAAATTCAATGCTCCTTCTCAGTAGGATGCCAGAGGCTGGAGCTAAGCCCTCCCTTTAGGTTTCTGTAACAAATGAACAATAATGGCTCCTTGGGGATTTATGTCATGCTGTCCAACCTTCAGTTCTTATCTGCTAATAGAAAAAATCCCTGTCCACTGCTGAAAGTAGCTCCTAAAAATTGGACTGAGAAGCCTTGAAAGCACGTGGCTGCCTCTGCTCATAAGCAGCTCTCCTCTTGCACGGCCCCTCCGTGTCTCCTGGATCCCCAGGTGATTTACTGCCATGGTTATTTGTTTGTGGCTGTGCTTTATGATGTCTCTGGGTAAACATCAGGGTCATATGTGTATACACAGAAGACACACATGAACAAATAATGTCCAGTCCCCCAAGAAGGTGGCCCAAGTCTCCGGTTTGCTTGGAGGAGGAGGCCAAGCCACTGCAGGACAGGAATGTGTTAAGGAAGAGCAGGTCCCACAGACTCTCAATCTGAGTAAAGCCCATTTCTTCTTAGCATGTGTTATTTATTGTTCTAGAAATTAACTGGTCACCGCTATCTGGAAATGTCATGTCTGAACTTTAAAGCTGCTTGCAGAAATAAATCACTGCCACCAGACGTGGTGGCTGTTTCAAGTCTGTCAGAGCTGTTCCACCCATGAGCAACATCATCCATCAGGGCCAGGTTGAGGAGGAGGGAGTAGAAGCAAGACCTTTTTCCTTCCATCTATTTAAAGCAAAGTCTTAAAGAGGCAATTTCTTTTGAGGGCCCTAAGATTCTTGTCTTGTAAATGATGGCAGTAATGTTCTCCTGCTTGTGATAGCTGGAAATCTGCAGGATGTTCTTGCTGGTGAGCGTGGAAGAAAAATGGTACATGGGATTTCACACTAGGGAAAATAAATTTCATTTTTAATATATTTTTTCAATTTGTAGTCATTAAATTGAAATACTGCAGTTGTTTTTTGTAGCAATGAAGATATTAAAAATCTAATTGCAAAGCCATACTCCTAATGGTGTAACCAAGTTTCATCCAAATCAGGACTACTTTGGTCCCTTGTCTTCTAGATGCTCTTTTTGTCCTTCCTTGAACATCTCACATGTATCAGTTTTTAAAACACCCAGGGAAATACAATTCACAGCTGCTGCCCAAAACTGATGGAGGAAGGTAGTCTTGCATTCTGAGATTTAGTGCTGTAAAAATGAATGTGTTTTTCTGATGCCATGAGGTCTCTCACATGTGCAAACAGGCTTTTTTAAAAATACACCATAATATTATGATTATTAATTGTGGCTACCGCTATACAAATAGAAAAATTAATGCAACCCAGCCACCTCCTCTTTCCTTAAAAAAAAAAAAGTCTCTTTGTGTGAGTAGGAAAATGCTACTTTTTTTCTGTGAAAATATAACAGTGTTATTACAGCTTTGGCTCTATGAAGAATGTATGAGCATGAGAATCTGAAATATATGAAAGAAGTTATTACTAAACAGTGGGCTGGCTTTCCTTTGAGTTTTGCTAATTTTCCTTCACTGTAACTCTTTTATTTAGTTAAATGGCTCTTAATTCACATTGGTATAACCAAGCAGAAAATAAGGCCCTGAGTACATGAGAAGGACCTTCTATTTGTGTAAATTAAAATCTATATTGAAAGTGACACGGGGTAAACACTAAACATCTAACAAAAAGCTTGCCCTTTGCCAAGGAAATAAGGAAATTGAGACGTTCTGGAGTCTATAATTAGGCACTTTACATGACTGTTGCTCTGTAAAAAGAAATAGAAGACAATGGTATTAGCACAGTACTCCAAGGAAAGAGCTAAGGATAAATTTTGCTGTGAAGTGGGCTACAGGGCAGCTTAAGGGGGAGCAGTTTTGTGGGAGCCTTGGTCGAGAAGTCAAACTCTGGAAATTAATTTGTAAACATACACACTGCTCCCTGCTCATATAGTTAAAAATAATCTAGTACTAATTTAGAGTGACATAGTTTTAAAAAGACAAAAATTAAGCTGCTTTATCTGACTTATGTAAGGGTAGGCACTCGATGTCCACAGTGCCACCTGTGTGCCTTGCTTAAGCAAGCCGCTGTATTTGGGATTTTGCTAAAATATGGTAGTGGATTCCATAGTAGATGCAGGTTTCTGTTTATATTGGGAATAGCAGCCAGCAAATTCTTCTGGAGTGCTTGAGAGCAGGTTGGTAGTCACAGGTCCACGTTTCCGTGGCTCCAACTTCACCTGCAGATGGAAGGGTACAAAATAGACTGTGGAATTCAGTCGTTCATAAACGCTTAATGATACTTTTGTCAATCTCCTCCTGATAAGGAATTCAGTTCATTCATAGGTTTTTAACTTTCATTTGGGAAAGGTGTATTGGAAAGAAATAATTGCTTTTAGTAGGCTGAAAGATAACTTACACCACCACTCCAAAATTGATTTTATTGTGATTATAGCAAATAACTGTCTGTCTGTGTATTTCTTCATTTGAAAACCAGAAGGCTGGTGTTTAGGATAAAGGATTCTGAAAAAGAAACAGCGCATTAGATTTCCTTTGCAACTTCCACAGACATTGATTAATTGGGACAGTCAGCATGGCATGCTTTTAGAAAGAAAAAGCTTAATGATTAACTAAATTCTTTTTCTGTCCCCCCACTGAGCATATAAAATGGTTATAAAAGAATGCAGAAGAGGCACAGTTGGAGTTGTTGTTGTTGTGCACAATAAAAACACAGGCAAATATTTCACAATATACTAAATGTAGCCAGAAACATTAATTTCCATGTGATAGCTATCAAGATCTTTGGATAATCATGTGTGCTCCAGGTCATTTGGTGGTTTTGGGAGAGAAAAGCTGTCACAATCCTTGGATTTTAGGTTAAGTAACACCTCTATTGAATGATTCACCAACACTTATTTTTGTGTTTTATACCACTGGAATTACAAACCAGGATCTGATAAATTTTTGCCAATTCTAAGCCAAATGATGTTGCTCTGGCTTGACATTTTTAAGTGAAAAGTAATGAGACTTGAGACATGCCTTCTCTTAATGTGAGATTTTTTTATCATCTGGGGAGATGAGGATTTTGTCCTGTAAGTAAGGGAACGTAACCCTGTCCAGTGCAGTTGACAATGTCTGTCATATTCCACTTGTAATTCCATGTTGTTGGTTACCACCAGCCATGATTGCAGGATGCTGAAAGGTGTAATTATGTACCTCTTGAACAAATCCTACGCAAATATAGCGTTTTGGAGATACTGCAATGTGTGGGACACCATAAGTTTTGCTCCTGTTCAATGACATCAGTCGCAATTCTCTGTTCTTACACCAAGGGTCTCAAGAGAGGTTATTTTTGGGAAACTTTGCTCTTTTAGGGAAGAGTTGTCCTTATGTTAGCTGACAGCACTTAAATTGCTGTGATTTTTTTCTGTCTTTCCCCCCAGTCATGCGGAGGAGAAGAGTAGGATTTAACTGTGTGATTCACCACAGCTTTACAAGTACAAAAGTTTATGCAATGTAGTGGCAACCTTGAATCCGTTTAACAGATGTTCTGTATAGACTTATGTGAAAGTTACACCAGGGTACCTTCATTGTGATGACTTTAATTTATATGTTTTGAAAGATATATCCTATGTTGAACTACTTTATAAATATGCCATTGTGGGTTTACACAGTCACTGCCTGTCAGTAGCTTCCAGCTCAGGGTTCTCATCTTATGAGTCCCCTGAAAGTCATTTTCCCTCCAAGTTATCAAGCTCAGCCAGTGACAGTTTCCCAAGTGCCAGCTTGTGCACACCTCAACATTTGAAATTTAGTTTTATCATGACAGAGGATGGAATTAGGTCTCTTACAGCACGTGAATATCTGGTCAGAAAAATTTATGGCTTCAAGTCTGAGCCCAATATATACTTCTAAGGGATTGTTTGTGTTACAGGCTGATAGGTTTTGTCTGGCTCCCCTGGATTTTGAAAACATTGGTGGGATGGTGACATGCTGATGCGATGGTCTGGTGGTCTCTCGTCTTGAGGATTTACTGCCTTTTGAGGAATGTAAATTCTGCTCTAGGCTGGTTTGCATTAATTTTTATGGTGACGGTGGCTTTATTTTCTGCATTGGACATTAGTATAAAAGCATTCAACAAGTTTGGAGCATCTGGACAATCTCCTAGGATGTGGTTCCTTTCTTCTGTGCCTGTTTTGGGGTGGGAAGGGATAGCTCTGTAAGGCTGGACCTTGCCCTCCATGGGAAGGGCCACCTTACTATATCCTAAACATAACTGGAGCCACAGAATTACCATGTTTTTGCTAGAATTTTCTCTATGCTGAGCCTCCATCTATTATTTCTTAATTTTTCTATTAAAGTTTGGTATCTGTCCTTATATCTTCTTTTCCTAGACACTTTTTTCTTTAATCAAACAGAAACTCATGCTCTTAATTTTTAACAACATAACTTTTGTGTTTAGTAGCTATTATTTTGAAGCCAGAAATGTTGTAGTAGCTGGGTTTTAACTGTGTCTTGCAACAAACCTGACAAAAAAAGAAGAGTTATCTAAAGATTTAGTTAGTGGTGCAACAGCTCCCTCATTCCAGACCTGCCTGGGTGGATAATGAGGTCCAGGAATGAGTGGAATTAGGGAATGTAGTTGCCTCCCAGGGCTCCAGGACAAGTCAGGGTTGTCCACAGCCTGTCCACAGTGGTCACTGAGGATGAGCACTTGGCTGATTGCAAAGGGATTTTCCCCAGGCTTGGAGGGCTCCTGGTTGAGAGCTCTCGCAGCAGAGTGGAGAAACACCCATGTCCTCTTGCAGAGTGTAGAGACCCTCGCGTAGGAGAGCTGGAGAGAGGTGGTCAGGGCAAGAAAATGGGAAGTGTCACCTTCCCCAGGGAAACAGGTGGAGCCTCTGATCCATTTAAGCGCCTTTACTTTAGAAGTACTATTTCTTTTTTGCTTGAAATTGTACTCTAGTTTTCTTTGTCTTTGGTGGCACCCATGGGACTTACGCGCCTCTGTTAATTTCCAAATGTTAATTATCTATGTGTGTGCTTATTTGAGTAATCATTTGTATTTATTGTTTTTGTTTAACACTTCTTCCTGCTCTGTTACTGGCAGGAGCATTTGATTTATTTCTGTGATTAATTCACACCCCTTTGAAATCCACAGAGCCTTTAAAAAAAGAAGAAAGAAATCCTAACGATAATAGTAGCATTCAAGTTCCTTTATCTTCATTTTGTTCCAGTGCAGTGGTGGATATTCCAATTTCTCCATGGTAGTAGAGAAGTATTTCAGAAGCAAATATCTTGCCAGATCTTTGCATTTTCACTACAATTATTGCTAAGGAGAAAGAGTACTTTATCAGCCATAAGCTTTGTAGCGCCAGAACATGGATGTTTAAAGCTGATGCAAATGAGAATTCTCTTTTCATTGTGAGTTTACTGCTGAAGCGGTGCAATTTTTTCAGAAGCAGGGTTCTTTTCTCAGAAAAACTTCCCTGGCATCTCTTTGGTAAGCGAGCGGCGCAGGGCATCCCTGCGGTTTCTTACAGGCGGAGCAGAAAGGTCTCCTTTACTCGGCCGATTTTGTTACCCAGGGATTATGTGCATTAGCTGTTATCCCTTTATATGGTACATTCATAACTGCTCTGCCCGGGGCCTGGAGTGACCAGGTTGGGACTGTCCTGCTGACATGAAAAGAGCACAGGCAAAAAAAAGACCTGCGAGGATAAGTAATTAACCAAAGATTTTAATGGATTTGAATCATAGATTGGTTTGAGTTGGAAGGGGCCTTAAAGACCATCTTGTTCCAACTCCCCCATCATGGACAAGGACACCTTCCACTAGACCAGGTTGCTCAAAGCCCCGTCCCGCCTGGCCAAATCTAAATCAGTTCAACATTTCCTTTTTTCTTGTACGTTTGCTGGTCTCAGGCAGACATCTCCCACCTTTGGTGTCATATCTGGCCTCCGCTGCAAGTAGGGCAATAATTTATTGCTGCTGGAAGTTCTGCCTGATCTTTCAGTGACGTGAATAAGGGTTTGTTCCGACTCTGTAAATCTTACAAAATTAAGGGTTTGAAACTGGAGCTTCTCTACCTTAATCAAAGACACAGCTGGGTTGCAATAACAAGTACATTGTTTTTCCTGTGATAATGTTGTATTTTTATTGTTTCATTCCTGTAAATTAATCCCATAACTGACATCCTATTTTGCTCTGAATTTAGAATTAGCACTTGTAGCATTGAACTGTTTTATTATACTTTGAGACTTTATGGGATAAACACTACCCTTTCAGAGGATTTATTTATGTATTTATTTACTTAACCTAAGCTTTTCTTAGACTAAAAATAACTCTTGTGGAGTAAGGGGTAGTAATGAATGCGGCACTGTCCTTGACCAGGCTAATTACCAAGTACTTGAAATTAAGGCTATTCATCGACTAAACCCATGAAAGAAGTCATCTAATAAAAAAATAATGTTTAAAGAGCTTTTATCTCCAGTGAGATTGCTTGCATGAGTCAGTTGAGAAGCATTCACCTTTGTTCACTGACATTTATGAAATAAGTAGCTTGGAGCTACTCGTTATGTTGTAGTTATTTAACACTTGTGTAACTACCAATTGTTTTGTCTATAATACCGAGGATTAGTTCTGGAGAAATTATGTATGATAACTAATCCGACATTTAAGACTTCCTTAATTGCTAGGTGAAGTGATTACTAACAATGAAACTTTAAAAAAACCACTATGCCAATTATTAGTAATAATACAACCACATCAATTCTCTTTATTAATATGGCATTATTAAAATGTTATTAAAAGTTTGTGCATCTACCAAGTTTTGCTTGCAAGGCAATGGGGCTGTGTGAGACCTAGGCAGACACTCAATTATAATGCAAGACAGAGTGCATGGAATTGTCTGCATTTGGATTAATGTATTAGGAGTATTTTTCGGTTGGTTTTTTTTTTTTTTTAAATTAAACTGCTCCCTTCACCACGGTTTGATGGGCATTCCTGCCAGGATAAGAATGTGCTTGTTGGGTGGCAGAAGAAACCGAAAAACTGTTTCAAGCATTTGTGAGAGCTGAACCTAAGTGAGAGCATTGCAGTTGGGTTTGTCATGTATGCGCACCCCTGTGTCAGCTAAAAAAAATATGTGTAAAGGAGAAAGAATTTTACCTCTCCTTACAGGCTTCAACAAAATTTTCATGGTGAGAGATTATTTTTTGAGACATCCTTTTTTTGTAGGTAAACATCTCAATCCAGATCAAGTGTGGAAGATTTTGCACACAGCAGTGTACATTATGTATTATGCAGAGGAAAGAAAAGAAATGGGTATAATCATCACATTTGAAATATTCATATGGCCGCCACTGGAGTTTGTGTTGCTGCTGTGCCCCTGAAAAGGATGATGTATCTTCTTAAGGATAATGTATGGATAACTCTTGAATATTCCTTATGATGCTGTCCTGACAGCTTTGTGCCATGGCCCAGGAAAGTTAACAGAGCAGCAGAAAAAGGCCACTGTAGGGAGGATCAACTTCTGGTGCAGGTCTCCAATGCTGGGCGTGAGTCCCAGCCCGGGCTCTGTCACGCTAAGGGGATTACTCAGTCTGTGCCGTGACAGCTCTCCCAAAATGTGTCGGAAATATTACTCACCTGTTCATTTAGACTAATGAGCTTTACACATTTGTGTTTGGCGGGTTTGCATAGATGCTGCCAATTTTTTTCCTTGTAGTTTGAGAGGTAAGTCACCTAGAAACACATCCTGTGGGGAATTTATCTATACCAGCACTTGAAACCCCTCCATCTGCCCTATTTGGTGGGATCTGGTCACTAAAGGGCAGAGAGCCCTAGTGTTGCCCATGGTCATGTCTAAAGGAAGTTTTCTATCCATTTGACTTTGGAATAATACTTTTAACTCAAGGATCCCTAAAGATTGGAACTCTGTCTGTTAGATATTGTGCTCCCATGCTGCTTGGTGTAGTTGAAGAACCCACATCATTAGAATATAACCTCGCTAGTGAAGAAGCAGCATCTGCGTGTGTAATGTTTGTACTGTGCTGTTTTGAAGCATAATGAAGACACTAGAATAAGGAAACTAAATTTTTGCTGCCGTCTAGGTGACCTTACTCAGTTCTGAAAGCTTGGCTCTGATGCGTGTTAACTTCTAAAACTGTTGAATCTGTATTACAGGATACTTTTCCTATTACTAGTGATTGTTTCTAATAGGTGGTTCCTAAGCCTGAAGGATTTTAAACTGGTATAAAAGACACAGCAAATACCTGAATAAGTAAAAAGGAATGAAGATGCATGTGTTCAGATTCAAAAGGTTGATGCCTGTGGGAGGAACTCTTGCTGCATGAACCTAGAGAGCTGCCCAGAGCTGCAGGGCGTTCTGTTGGGAAGAACAAGTTTGAGGCACAGAACACCTGGTGTAACTCTGGA
The DNA here is from genome assembly GCA_013397895.1 of Origma solitaria. NCBI lineage: Eukaryota > Metazoa > Chordata > Aves > Passeriformes > Acanthizidae > Origma > Origma solitaria. The sequence goes on from VZRL01002262.1 coordinate 66,334, forward strand.
GACAGAACAGAATTGGAGGTGCTGCCTGTCTGCTAGAAGTGATGGTGCCTCAGGTGAATAGATACATTAATTGAGCTGTGATTCAGGAAGCCTTCTGATTAATGACAGATGTCACGTGGATCACTTGATCCACATGACACACTTATTTTCAGAGTTTTTCCAGTGTCTACCTGTGTCTTGGCACTGCTTATATGGATATACACCATTTCCTAATGAAGTTTGTTAGATATTTGTCCTTATCCCTGCTTCATTGCATGTGGGTGTTAGCTTCAGATTAATATTTCATGTATTGCATTTAAAGTTTGCTTTAAACTGTCCCAAGTGATAGCAAATGTTTGGTTGTCCACACAGAATAATTTTTAAAAGCTTTGGAGATTTTTGTTTTAAATGAGCCTGATTTTAGAGATATAGTTCAGTTGTGTTCTTGTGAGCTGCATGGGATTACTCATTTCTTAGAGGCAGTCGAGTTTTTTTACTTAACTTGCTGTCAACAAGTGACTTTTTTAAAAGTAATGCTCTTAGAAGGTCATTTGACTTTTGAGGGTTATTCACGTTGTTAGCCCAAACACTAAAACTTTGTGTCCTTGGGTTCTGATTAGTGACACTTTAATAAAGTCATTTGAAGTTCAGTAGACTGAATTTTCCACCTTTTCTAATGTTTCTATGGTCACAGGGAAGCGACCTGTATTCAATCTTTTAAATGCAAATCTTTTAAAAGTAACTGTGCAATTTTGTGTACCAGGCTTCTTCATGGGTTACAGAAAGCTGCCCCTTTTTTTTAAACAGCTACAGCAGTGTCTTTTCTCTTTCTTTTTTGCTTTCTCCTCTCTTTCTTTCTTGTGATGTGACAGCAATTGACTAAACTTGGGTCTTTTGAGATAACAAAGGATAGAGAAAAATCTTAAAGGTTTTTATTGCCTCACTTGTTTTTTTGGCAGGACCAGGACAGACAAAGGCCTTTCCACTTGATTAGATAATAAGGCTAACGTGGTCTTTGAGTGAAAAATATCTTTGCATTCTGCTCTTCTTTTTTCACCAGCCCCAAAAAAAAAAAAAAAAAAGGGGGAGTGTTGAAGGAGAAAACTATGCCTAATCAGCAACAATTAAATCTTTCATGGTGAACTCACTTTGGACGAATTAATGCATTTTGTATTGCCTAACAACTTGAGTGAACATTAACAACACGTGAGAACTGAGGGGAAGAAAAATTATGGCTTTTTTTTTTTTTTTTTGGTTCTTAAGGAACAGGGAAGGGCAGGTCATTGACTTGATTTTCATGGGAAGATTGACTCCGGAGCGCTCGCATATCCAGGAGCGGAGCGAGGGGGTATTGACAGCTGGGGTTTGGGAGGGGGGCTGCGGGAGCAGGGATTGCGCCATGGCTTGTTGGGGAAAAACAAGGGAAGATGGAAAACAAAGCCCAGAGAGAGGGAACAGTGGCTGCAGTGTCCCAGGCTGAGGGGCCGCCGCGCCTTGGTGCTGGATATGTGTTGTGCTTGGACTCAATGGGTTGTGGTAGAGAAATATCAGTATAATGGAAGGGGCTGCCCTTAAGTGAGAAATAGTTGGCTGTAAAAGGAGCTGAAGAAGTTGTGCCGTGTCCCTGCATGCGGGATGTGGAAGGGTACAGAGGATGCTCAGTCAGCCCTTTCAGTCCTTGCTGCTGAAGAACAGCTCATGCCAAAGAAATCTGGGAATCCAGGTGTGTTTTGCCAAGATTTCCTAGTGAGTTCTACGGGCTAAGAACAATAACTACAGCTTTTTTAAAAATTATTATTTTTAAGATTTCTTTTTTCGGACATCAGCTTTGCTTGTACTCTGCGATTAAAAATAATCTGGACGCTGTGGTGTGCTCACATAAATACATCAGTCCACCTATTCCCCCTGCCTGAATCCAGGATGTTGACACATGGATATTCATCCAGTCTTCTCACCCCCTCTCCTCTGAGGGAAAAGTGCATGCCCTGTGCTCTGCTCGTTGTGTGACCCTCCTGCCTCTGCCAGCGCATCCCAGACTTTTCCCTCCTCCTCTCTTCACTCATGCGTGCTCATTCCCAAAACGGTCACAGCCCACAAGACCTTGAATCATCATTTGTCTTCTTTTATCCAATTAATCCCGTGTCTTTCTCATCCCTCCCTCTACCTCTGCCATTATTTCCCACTCTCACTGGGTGCCAGCAACTCTGTCCCCAGCCAAGTTTCCCTCTTCATGTAATGGTTTTTCCAACTTGTTCCTCAGGAAGGTTTTGCTCCCTTTTGAGCATCATGTGCAGGATATGAGATTGTTGTTCAAAGTAAATATATTTTTTTCCCTTAAGAAGTCCACATTTCAAGTGAAGTTGCAATTCATTAACGCCTAGTCTCATGAACTATTAAGTAACTTACACCAAACAGAAATGAAAATTGTGTGTTGTTTTGCAGGTAAAGGAAACATGGAAAGAGCCAAAACAAACAAGTTTGGCCCTTACATGCTTCCTGAGAGAGGACTCTCTCCACTCCTTAAAGCTTTAACCTTCATGCCCAGGCTTTTATTTGGGGTTCAAATTGTCAATATGCTTTGGAGCAGCTGAGCAAACCCCCTCTCCTTGCTGACGGTCCCACATTTGGTTGTGTGACCCAGTTGTGGAGGTTTCATCACTGCATACAGAAAAATCACCACCTAAAATCTCAGAACCATTTCCTTTTTTTTTCCTTTTTTCTGGTTTTTTGGTTTTTTTTTGTTTTTTTTTTTTTTGTTTTAACCACTTAACCAAGTTTTGGCAGCAAAAGCCTTGTCTGCTACATCAGAAGTTTGTTCAGTTCATTCAGCTAATTCAGGTCATTTAGAACTGGGAAACTGTTTGGGAGTTGGAAAAAACTGCGAAATAATAATTTCCTCACCCAAAAATAATGAAGAAACTGTGAGGAAATGAGATCTGCTAGTTGTGTGCTCCTGGAGAACAGGGTGACAAGAGGTGATGGCTGGGTTTTTCCTTCCAGTCTCTGAGGCCAAAGGAAAGGCAAGGAGGTAGGAGCTGTCTGCCTGGAGCTTTTGTCTCACTAGCAAACAACTGTGGTTTTTCTTTTCTAATTCTCTGTATTTTTCAGACAATTCAGCACAGTTTCACTGAGTATGACTTCATAGATGATAGTACAGTTAAGTACATCTTTATAGCCTCATCTTACAGCCAGATTTTCATTAATTCTTTTGAATTGCCTGTAGTAGGCTTGTGAATACATATCAAGAATATTGAAGCATATGAAAGCTGTTTGTTTTATTTAGATGTGTATATGATGTTCCTCTGGGAACTGCTACCTCCCTTAATAAGCAATACTTACTACTGTTTATTTTTGGGTTTTTTTTAGATTTGTTTTGTTATGAATTGCTTAGCTGGTCTTGTGAAAGTATGCTTTAAATTTTTTTATTTTTTTAAAACTCTTGTGAAGTCCATCAGCTGAATTTCCCTTTTTAGAGAGCTGGAGTTCCTATTCACACATGCAGCCCTTAATTTACACAGTTGCTCTGAATTGGGACTGTTCTCTGTGAAGGCACAGAACAGTGATCCAAGGCAAAGTCCATGGTTTTTGATGCTGGCTGAAAGCAAACCGACCCACACTGCCCAGCATCCAAAAAACCCTGGGGTTAGTGCTGCACAAAGATCACTATAGGAAGTGGCTGAGTTGTTTCTTTTCTCTTTTCCAGCGCTGTCTTTTATCTGAATCCCCGCTTTGCTTGAGCTTTAGAAGTCAAATGAGCAGAAGAAATGCAGTAGATGATTTGAGATGTGTGTGGGAAGAATGGGAGCTGAAAGATTGGCTTTCTGAGGGCTTCGCTCAGTTCCTGCCTTCCCAAAGAGACCGCGGGGAGGTTATTCTTCCTGACTGCATCTCTGCAGCAAAGTAATTGCTTTGAGGATGGTGCTGTGGAAAAATACTTATTTCCGATTATCTTTGTTTTAATGGAGGTTAAAAAAAAGGAAAGCAGCAGAGGTAGGGAATTGGTTTGGCTAAATTAAAGTGCTTTATGGATAATTTAATAGGCATAAATGGCGTCATTAGATTAAACAGAAACGTGGGTTCCTGAGCTTTAATGAATGTTCTGTGATTTACAAAGTGGCTGTTGTGAGTGCTGGGACATCGCTGTGCCTTGTGCGCTCCTCAGTCCGGGTGGGAGTTGTGTGGCGAGGGTAAAAGGATGCAAAAAAAGAAGGATCAGGTGTCAGGAGGCCCTGGTGCACTGGAAGCTCGAGGCAACTGTGTGAACACCACAAGGAGAGGACTCTGGCAGCGAGTGCCTTCTGCCTGCTGTGCCTCTTGCTGGGTGGCTACCAGCTCCATGAGCAAGCCTGGATCCCGTGAGGAGAGCTGTGTGAATCCCGTGGGCTCTCCATAGCACCCACCAGATCAATGCTGTCCTCAGCTCAGACCTAAGGTGCCTCAATCAATTAGTCCTGGGAAGCAGCTTCCGGCTGTAATTGGTCTGATCTGTAATCTTCTCACCTCGTTTGGCAGATTATCCATTTTTAGCTGATTTGTGGGCCAGCAACCTGCATGTCCTGGCCAAGTGATGCTCTCAGGTCACTCCTTCTGCTTGTGGCATTTCTGTAGCTGCCTCGTTCCTTTCTGGCAGTTCAGTGCCTCTCTAAACCCAGAAATGAATTGACTGAAAAAGGAACATCAGGTCAGGAGAAGATGACTTTGAGTGCTCGGAGAAAGCTGTGTATTATTGCTGCTCATTCAAGCAAAAAAAAAAAAAAAAGAAAAGAAAAAGAATCTGCTTTCGTTGAATTCAGAGCTAATGTATTAAGATGGCAAATTGTGGTGCTCCATGCTGTAGATAGACAATTGTGATGCAGTGGTGCTGTGTGAAATACAGTAATAGCCGAAAAGAACTGAAGGCACAAAAAATGAAAAATTACTTCTTGCTAATTTGTATTGCTACAGGCAACTGCCATTTTCATAACAAGCTGTTTCATAACATTGTGGCTGTCACCCAACATATTTCTTAAGTTGTAGCCCTTTTGTCTGAAGTGAAATTAATAATTTCTGATCCAGCCCATTGTGTGTATTTAGTGAAATTATTCCAATTGGACAGTTGAGGTGGAAAGTCATTCCTAGACGTTCCTAGTTAACTTGACTTCCAATCATTTGTCACACTTTCCTTTCTGTCCCACTGCAAAAAGTGAGAGCATTTTCATTGCCAGCCCCCAGGCTCCAGACCTCACTGGTGGCCTTTCTGACTTTTTGGAAATCCTGGATTTTTTCTATTTCTACCCTTTTCTTGGAAATCCTGGGTTTTTTTGTATTTCTACCCTTTTCTAACCTCTTGCATACTGAAAGGGTGGAATCTCTGATTTATCACTCCCATTGTTTGTATTATTCTAGGCCTGAAGTAGATCTATTCTCTATTTTCAGCTTTTATCACTGATAGTTTTCCCAAGTTGCTTGGCACTTTTTTCTTTAGTGGTTGTGTGGTTGGATATTGCAGAAATGTAATTTTTCTGAAGTTAGTAAAAATCCCATTGCTGTTGGTTGCAGCAGGATTTCACGATCGTGACGAACAAACTGAATCTCTGTGTAGTTTCTCATCTTCGTTTCCTCCGTGCATTATTAGAATAAAGGCACACATTTCCCTTTGCAGTTTGGGATAGGCAACTGAGCTGATGTAGTTCTTGTAGTTATTGTAGTTATTTCGAATGCATGTAAATGATTAAGTGGCTTGGCAGCTGGTCAGAATGATTGCTTAAGGACCGCAGCTCCGCAGTATCTTTCAAATGGAAAACAAGCCAGTAATTTAGTGATATCATTGAGAAACATAACATTCTTTCAAAGCAGGCAGAGATGTTATGCACAAGGGATAGACATCATCCCTGCTTTTGGCCTCTGCTGGTTCATGCATTCCTATGTGCTGCTTTGCTCCACGATAACCACAAATGAATGCCGAGTATTTTCTTTAATCTAGCGCAAACTTTCCTTTCGCTAAAACCATAGGAGGCATTAGAGCACATCCACCCTGGAATTACAGACTCTTGCTTTGTGCCGTGTTAATTGGATTAAGTTGTTAGTGTTATCTCTTCAAGAAGAAGAGACAAACTCTCTCAGGCAGTGTTAGTTAGCATGGGCCAGCCTGTTTGAGTGAGTGGCTGGGCTTTGTTGCAGTCATTGGGAAGCAAGCTGGCAGTGCTGGTTTGCCAGCAAGGATAGATCTTTCCACCTGTGGAAAACAGTGCAGGTTATGATCCAGAAATCCTTACCATTCACAAGGCGAGATGAGCAGCAGCATGGGAAGACACAGGCACAGCCAATTGAATTTTCTCAGTATCACTCCAGTGCTGTCCCCGAGGTTTGTACCATTTAAAATTCCTACTGACTTTTCTACTCACGGCCCTGTGCAGACTGGTGGAGTGTGGTCCGATATGGACAGGGGAATTTCTGTTCTAGCTGCAAAAACCACCTCGTAGTTCTACAATGTTGCTCTAATTAATTTTCAAGACTAAAATGAATCACTGTCAGGCTTGTATGTAATTCCATGTTTGGTCCTAACGCAGTGGTTGCAGAGCTTGTCTTTAACCACACGCATACTTATTCCATGGGAAATGTATTTTCTCAAAAATGGACAAGAGAAAGCTAACAAACCATGCCTTGCTGCAGTTTCCTTTGCAGAAGGGCTCAGTTGTGTAAATTATCTTTTCAAAGGCGCACAGCAGCGCAGAGCAGTGTGCAGTGTTGTATTTTTGCAGATCTGGCCATGGCAGTGCCAAAGGCGCTCCAGGTGGCCAACCCGGCTGTGCTTTGTGAGCGATGGCCCATGGGGCTTTCCTTACAAATCAAAGCAGCTTTTAGGTCTTGCCCAGCACAGTCCTCGTGTCTCATGATTCCTGTGAAGGTAAACCAGTCTAAAATTGGCACGGGCGAGCAGGCAGGAGTCAGGCTGCTTTGTCAAAGGGCTGCTTGCATCGCAGCTGCTTCCTGTGATTGACGCGGTGGCATCCGGAGAGGAGCAGCCTGGCTGCTTGCACCGTGCGGTGTTTTTGGTCTGTGGGGTGTCTCACACTCTCCTTGGTGGCTGCTGTGGACCCCAAGTGGATAAAAAGCCTCTTTGTCAGTGTCTCTCTCTTTGAATTATTTGGGAGATGAGGTGGGTGCTGTGGCAGTGCTCCTGCTAACATGCACAGTAGTGCTGCTTCTGTGCCCTCTCCTCTGCAGAACTTCCATCTTTGCTGTCTGTTTTATCCAGCAATGAACTGGAAATACCAATTACTGGATAATTTGGCTTTGCTTGAGGGAATAACAGACAAAAACTTGTATGTGTAATCTTTAGCAATGCCACAGCTTTGGGGGAGGGAATGGTGATAGCTAGAGGATCCATTTTAATGGGATTTCAGATCTTTGCATGGCTTGCAGCTCCTTCCTTGTGCAGGGCAAGGCTTTCTGGGGGCAAGGGATGCCCTCTCCCCCCTGCACATCAGCCATGAAGGTGTCCACCAGTGCTGTCCCTGCATCCCTCAGGCTGGTCAGCCTGGGAGCACTGAGGGCAGAGAGGAGCAGCTGACCCCGGGCGGCTGGGCAAATCCCACTGAGGAATTCCCGTAAACTGAGCAGCTCTTTGTGGTCCCAAGAGCAGGCAGGAGTCAGCCCAGAGGCATGAGCAAGCCTGATGTTGAACAAGTCAGTGCAATCCAGCCCCTCAAGCTTTATCGAGTGCCACTCGCTCTGGTTTTGGTCTGTGTGATGTGATGTGCGCTTCCTTAAATTACATGGAGCAGGGGCATTAAGATAACTTCTTTTTTTTTTTTTTTAAACTCCCCCTAAAGGAAGGTGTTTCTGCAGAGAGTGCCAAAACAATTCCTATTTGTTTGATAGGAAGTGTGGGTGATGTTAAGAGAAATTACAGCTTTAGGCATTCAATGTTTGTGGAGAACAGTTCGCTCTTGAGCAGATTTCTTAATAGTGCAAACTGTTAAGGCACACAAATACTCTCAGTAATGACAAATTAAAAAAAAAAAAAAAAAGCCCAAATCACATAACTAGCAAACAATTTAGGCAAGAGTTTGTTTCTTAAGCCCAGTACTTCCAGCTGGTAATTTGCCTGTAGTCAGGGATATCAGGCAGCTGCTACCAGGTGGCAACAACCTGAGAGCTAAAACTCTGAGGAAGGTTTTTTTTTCCCCATAGCATGGCAGATTGTATCTGCAGACCACATTGCTAATGTATCAGTTTTGAACTGAGCCATGAGGTAATGTGTTCAGAAGAAAAACCTACTGTGTAACTGAGTCAGAAATGGAGAAAAAGCTATAAGTTAACAAATGGCTTTTCATTCTGTTCCACAGGTAGGAAGTAGTAATAGAAAAATTGACTAAGTGTGGACCAAAAACATTTTTTTACTCACTTATATTGCAGAAAAAAAGTATGTGATCATACAGTTTTTTAACTTGATTTTAAAAACCAGAACAAAGGACAAAACTTGTTTTTAGTCCTGTAATTCTTCTTTCCATTAGCAAAATAAACTCTCTAGACCCTTCCCCCAGCTAATGTTATTCTGCACACAGCGCCCTTCAAAAGCCCATTGACAAGCTGCAAATGATGTGTGAAGCAAACTCCAGGATTAAGTTTATAACCTTTCCCCAGGGGGAAAGAATTTGGAGGCAGGAATGAATTTGGGATAGTAAAACAAAAGGGTACAACTGAGATGGATCAGGAAAACTCATATTCATATTTAGCTAAATGAAAAATATTAGCCAATCCTAGTTTGTGTGTTATCCCAGGGGTTTTCCACACAGGTATGTAGGACATTATTTTACAGCTCCTTCTTGCAGGTTTTACTGCTTCTGCTAATGAGAAACCACATCTCTCTCTCTTCAGCTTTGCAGCTGGGAGTTGGAAGCATGATAAATAAAATATTCATGGTAGAAGATGGAGGGTTCATATCCTGTGGATATTGTTTGCATCTTGGGTTTTGAAAGGCATGTACCTTCCTCCTAGGGGGGTTGTCATTTACCGCTGAGTTTGTTGTGGGATGGGTGTGAATAGGCTTTGGGGGCCTTTAGACACTGTTAAATCTCAGATGTTAATGAAGTGATGGAGCTAGGGACCTCCTTCCCTGCAGTAATCAAAGAAACAGCTAGTTCCTTCACGTACCCATAAGATTATTTCCTTTCATCTGCCAGTATTAGTTTCTTTTGAAGTCATTTAATCTTTGCTCCCATATAAATTGAGAAAAGTTATTTTAAGCAGCTCAGTGGGCAAGAGGGAGTCTTGTGACGGATCGTTCACAAAAAGAGGTCCGAGCACAGGAGTTAACCCCTGTCAGCCTGCCATCACTGAGGACCCTCCTAGTTAGCTGAGCCCTGCTCTCAGCTGGATACCTGGGTGAGCTCTGCCCAGTCAGAAATGTGGCTTTACTGGAAATAGATAACTGAGGAGAACTACAATGAAAAGCACATAAAGGCCTGTCAGAACTGCTACTTCTTCAAAAAGAAAAAAGAAAAAGAAAACAAAGCTTGGATTATAAAGTCAATAGCAGGTATAAGTGGGGCCTTGGGTTCCTGGGAAAGTTACAGATACTCTGAAGTGACGTAAGCCTGGTGGGGTTAAAGTGGAGTTCAGCCATTCCCACAAAACGAGCTCATAGACTCATAGTTTGAGTTGGAAAGGACCTTTGAAGGTCATCTTGCCAACACCCCTGCAATGAGCAGGGACACCTTCCAGTAGACCAGGTTGCTTGAATGCTTCCCGGGTTGGAATGTTTCCACCTCCCTGGGCAACCTTTACCAGTGCCTCACCACCCTCATCATGAAAGACTTCTTGCTTATCCTAGTCTAAATCTGCCCTCCTTTAGTTTAAGCCCATTGCCCCTTGTTCTGTCACAATGAGCCCTGCTAAAAGTCTGTCCCTGTTTCCTTGTAAATCCCCTTTAAGTCCTGGAAGGCCAGAGTGAGGTGTGGTGGTCTGACCAGAGCCGGCTTCACAGCGCTCCTCTGTGCACATATGTTACTCCACAGAGTCTGACACTTGGGCTTTTGGCTTGTTTTTGTTTCCTGACAGCGCACTTACGAAAATGAAAAATCAGGCTGACTTGCTAGAGGCTGCCAAAAATGTGGAGAACTCCTATATAAAGCTGAGCTCCATCAGCAGGACAATACAACCGGACACAAATTCCTCTTGCCAAGTTAGGATGTATGCTTGGAATGTGAGGTCAGGGCCCTGTGTCGTTATTCCATCTGATGCTCTATCATCAACAATCTGATAAATTGCTGTGCCCTTCATAGTTGTGCCAGTCCTCTCCCTCTCTAGATCTCAGAGCCTTGGATCACATGCCTTCTTTTTTAAGGAAAATGCCACCTTTTTTCTCTTTGGGTCACTGTATGCTTTTGGCACTTCTGCTCCTTCTGCATGGGCCACTTTTTTTTTAAGGAGGGACCATAGTTTGGAAAGCACAGAAATGTGTTCTTTCAGGAATTCAGGACAGAAAATATTTGGCAAGGTTCTTTTGTGAGATATCCTTTGGAAATATGATAGTTCAAAAGTAAATACTAAGTAATAAATTCAGATTGACGGGAAAGAAGTTTTAGTAATAACCAGTCTTTTCCATATAGGAGTGAAGTTGGTGTCATCTATCTTTTTAATTGCAAAGCATGAGTTCATATTTGTGTTTCCAGCCCTTCTCTCGACTCTCAGCCCTCACTGCCTGGATTGCAGATGTTCCTGCTGTGTCCACATCAGGGATGATGGAAAGGGGCAACAAACTACAGAAACTAGCCAATTGAATTATGGAAAGTATGCAAACACACATTGTCTTCTGCTCTTCTCCCAAGTACAAAAGAGTTCCTTGTAGCTGTAATGCCTCTCAGAATTTAAGGACTGGTGTGCTACGGCTGACCCCTGTCTCTGTGTGTCAGAGGGGGTTGTGTCAGTGACCTGTTTGGTGTCTCCAAGTGCTAACCTTAAGGTGAAGGGCTGTGGGCTCCTCCGCAGCTGCTGCTCTGTCTGGTCTTTCTGTCAGGGATGCTCCTGTGGGGAAAGAGTGGGGACAACAGGTGACATTTTTTCTAGGGGGTGGGTCATTACCCTGGAGACAGCTGAAGACTGTGCTTTTGTTTAGCACCCCGGAACAACCTGGTCCAACACCTCAAGTGTTCTTCCTGTGTTCACTGTCAAACCCCAAATGTGATATTTTGCCTGCATTTACCAAACATCATGGTCAAAAATTTGTACGGATTGTTGTGTTGGGAGCTTGCATGTCATCCTGTGGCTTTGGGCTGCGATATCCATCAAGCACTTACTTCTGTGCTATCACTTAAGCCCTTAGACCAGAAAACATGTGCATTCCGTGGGCTGCCCTGCTCCCGTTTTGGTGTTGTTGCACCTGTTGCTATTGTCTAAGCCAGAAGGTGGAGGTGATGGCAAAAGCAGACGGAAGCCATGGCCATCCGCAGGGAGATGTGGCAGCAGCCAGCTGTGAGATTCCCTCAAGCTTGGATCAGAAACTTGCTGAATGTCTGGCTGCCTTGTTTTCAAACAGGCTTTTTTTCTCCTTGCTGTTCCTTTGTAGTCCTGTTTCATAAAAGAAATCAAAGAGTAGATTACAGTTCTCTGTTGGGAGAAAGGAAGGGAAGAGGAGACCGTTGCCCAGATCTTCTTTAGAGGTTATCTCAGATGGTTTTCAGATGACGGTAGAAGGGGAGTGTGCCAAAAAGTTGAATCACACAGTCTCATACCAGAGCCTTGAGTTTTCCAGAATACTTTTGTGTTGCACATAATGCCCACATCTTGGATGCTGAGCTCTGAAATGTTTCCTTGGTGTTCCTGTGGTGCTTTGATGAGAAAAGGTCTTTTTGAATTACAGGGACTGGTTAGCTGTCTTTTAGAAAAATAAATTCCGAGTGGTCTTTGTTAACCACTGAATGATAGGTTTTTGTGGCATAAAATAGAAGTTCACTTAGACTGCACATTTTTGTTCTGAAATCGGCAGGAGGAGGAAATGCTGATATGGGTGTATACTTGGGAGGAAGATTTATCAAAGAAGCATTCATTCACACACCCTCTCTTTTTTAAAGTTATGGTCAGTAAATGATAGGCTTCCTTCCCTTGTTTTTGACTGCCAAATAGATTTCTAACGAAATTATTTATATACACTTCCATTAAAAAAATATAAAGCATCCCTGGGTCAGTCGAAGGGCTCAGCATCCAGTTTAAAGTTGGAGATTAGGAAACTTCAAGCACAGCTTCCAGCCTTTCCTGTCAGCACAATTTCTCTCCAGGAAGGGAAGATGGATAAAGTGAATTTCACATTTTATTGTTCATAGTTTGCATATCAGTTTCTTCCTGTTTATTTTGATGTGCATTGATTGCAATGGATGCTCCTTACTGTTGACTGGTTTACCTCTGTAACTTTGACCATTTTTATGGCTTTTTGTCTGCTTTTACTTGAATAAGGCTTGTGCTTTCAATGACAATAGGGTTGTCATTCTCCACTCCCTTGTAGCATGAACAGGTCATCTCCTGCCTTTTCCATCATCACAGCACCTTGTGAGTTAGGAGTTATTAGTCAGAATTGTGAGTTAGAGTTACTTTAAAAAAAATACAAGCAAACACAGAAAAAATGAATGCTATCCAACTAGCAATCCTAAAATCCTAGATGCTGAGGGAAGTATTTTCCCCGCACCACGCAAAAATGTATGTATAGAAAGTTTGTCCTTCATTGCTAGGCTGGCTAGACTCACACTATTTATATTGTTGAACTTGCCGAGACAGTCAGGATGTAGATTTTCAAGTAAATGAATTTCTTTTTTTTTTTTTTT